>JAADWT010001065.1:0-11480 GCA_023336285.1 Pythium grandisporangium
ATAACCTCCGCCTTGCAGCTTGTGCTGATCCGTTATCCGGATGATGTAGCCATCCGGATAACGGATCCTCGCATTCAATGACCTTTTACTTTGGTGGGTATTTCGGATCTTCGCCAAAAGGAGAAGGAAATGATGCTGTCAGCGGACGAAGCTTGGAGCGATGGCAATCCGGGTGCCTTGTCGCCGGCACGTGCTGTGTCCGAGCCCTCAAGGGCAATGGCTAGCGCGGGGGCATGTTCGCCACCTAGTGGCGCAGTCCCAGACATGCTCTTCTTCCGCCGCCCGGAGCTTCACCGACGGCGCTTGTCCTCTGAGCCTCGGACGCAACTGTATCCCAACGGGTCCGAACGGATGAGGAGTAGTCACTCACGCATCCCAGTTCAGCTTGTGGGGCCGGATGGGAAATCGCATCTCGGGATCCCGGCCACATATCGCGCGGATGACCGATCGATGAATACAGATGCTGGTCCGCTGGGCGTCGATCCAGCCACCGCCGTCACGCAAGAACGCCTCGCGAGGGTGCGCAACTTGCTGAACACGACACCAGGACCCCCAAACGGCTTTCACGTGATCACTGACTGTTCTTTTATTGGTGTGAACAAAGCTATTGGTGACGAGTGATCCCGTCTTTGACGCGCGGGCAAAAACTCGATATCGTCACATTGCCGTGAGTCACACCCGCCAGAAACATCTTATGAGAGCTACAATAATTGACGCGAGACGTATGTACTGAGATACATTGCTGTGTGATATGATATGGTGGCGGATGCAGGCTGTGTTCACCGCCGCAGCGTGTTTTGATCTAGGCTTTACGGTATCGCTTCTTGTCCCCGCTGACAGCGGTAAGGTGCCCCCTACGAGCTTTCAACACGCGTGGTGGTCTCTTCCGGTCTTTGGAAATGCTGGTGACGTTTACAAACTAATGGGACTCTCTCTCTCCATGGATAGATGCGTGGTTCCACACAAGTGCAGTAGGATCGATTGCAGGTGATCAGAGTGTCCAGCGCGTGCAATCCGTGCGACTGACGTTGCTAGCGCTGGCTGTGGGCACGAATGCCGTTGGTCTTGCTGGTTTTGCCCTTCGCAGTGAACTCGTGCTTTTGGTCTACACACTGGGTTGGTATAAAGGAGGATGCTTTTTTTGCTAGGAATGCCCTGAGCGTTGCTGCCCATTAACTCGGTGGACGTGGGGTTTACTGTATTTGTTGATGGACCAGGCACGCTTGTAGGCGATGTGTTGTCGCTCGCGTTGCTATTGCCTCATGCCTTCTTCCTGTTGCGTTTCCTCTTTGACGCGGTCTTGCTCATGCTGGCGACCGAGGCCCGCAATCACCTGGTACGTGTGCACGCTTCCCCGTATCAAGATGTGAAGATTGGCTAGAGCTGCGACTTATGCTTTGCTCTTTGGATGTTTGGACCAGGCGCACTCGTGGTTTCTGACGACTGCACCCTATTATCCTCGATATTGATCAATCACTAGTAGGCCCACCAATAGGCCATCCGCTCAATTGCAGTCGACGTCATGATCAAAAGTCTGTCCTTGCCATCTTGCTCTCGCCCTTTGCTTCTACTATTGTACCACTGGTGTACATTTCAATCACCGCCGCTTATGACTCATACCCTCGCCCAAACATGGACGACTACAGCTGATCTCTTCCTATCACACGCCGCAGGCTGCTTGAAGAAACCTACACCAAAGTATCCGCCCTGAATGCGACCAGCAGCAGATGATCAGCTAGCTTTGCTTGGGTGAGTGAGTGAGTGAGTGAGCTGCTCTCCCATCTGGTCCGGTGGGCTGGGAGATGTCGCGCGAAGGTGGAGCGAAAGTGACGCGGCATAAGAGACAGAGGTGCGGGTCGCGGGAAGCTCCCTCAGCAGCGCGCGATGGGATTGGTGGAAACCACCCAGGGGAGGGGGTTCGGTCCCCACGCGGATTCGTCGAACTGCATACTTATGCGGTGCCAGCTGGCCACTGTACCGTAGAGCAAGCCGCCATAGCAGCTCTTTGAACCCTTCTCCTGTTCCTTCCTCTGTTGCGTGCAGAGGGAGAGGGAGCTGGTCTCACTGGCAATAGCCATCTCGATAGCGGGCCCGAGTGACGAGGCGCTGCGGGAGCGATCCGGTGCTGGTCGTATGCACGTCGCCAGCACCTCCAGACCCACAGACCCGCAGACCCACAGACCGACGACGCGGCGGCAGGCGGCAGGCAGCAAGCAGGACAGAGGCCAGCGCCAGCGCGGGGGGCAGATTGACTTGCGGCGGTCGTGGCGACGGGTAACGAGTGACGCAGAGGAGGTAGAGAGCGAGAGCGAAGTGCCCCCGCGAGGAAGCGAGGAAGCGAGCAAGAGAGAGAGAGAGAGAGTGAGACAGTGAGAGAGTGAGAGAGAGCAGCATCTTGGCGCATCCGTGCTGCAGCTGGACGGTGAGCAAGTCGCGCGGAAGAGTGCCAGCGAGTTGATTCGATTCGACTCGATCTCCTTCCTTCCATCCATCCATCCTTCCTTCCTTCGTTCCCACCCTCCCCATGCCCGTCGAAGGGGTTGACGCGTCGTCGGACGCGCCCCGGCAAATGACCACGGCGGAGATGGTGGCGCAGCAGCTCGAGATGCACCGCAAGATGCAGCAGCAGATCGAGAAGCAGATGGAGATGACAGCCAGCATCCAGCAGCGCTCGTCGCTGTCATCACTGTCGTCCGGGTTCTCTGGCCTGCCGCGCAAGCCCGTCGTGGACCCCGACGAGAACGACAACCTCTTCGACATGCTGGACGACCTCATTGACGTGGCGCCCGAGCGCTCGAGCCTCTCCAAGGGCCCCGTGGGGGGTGGCGCTGTCGATGTGGACCTCATGGAGGAGGACCCGACCTCGGGGCGTGACAGCCTCGCGGACATTATGGAGTCGCTGGACATGGACCTCGACGACTTTGAGCTTGACTCGATCAGCGACGACGGTCGTGCCAGCGGCACCGCCGGGCGCCACTCGGATGCGCGCTCGCACAGCTCCCACGGGTCGTCATCCATGGGGTCACACGGCCGCCACTCGTACGCCGACGGTGAACGGACCTCGTTCGACGACGACCTCGATGACCTCGACGATCTGGACGACTTTGACGACCTCGATGATCTCGATGACCTGGACGACGAAGACATTACAGGGGTCATTGACCACGGCGTTGACGATGAAGACGATGAGGACGGCGGCCACGGCATCGTGCCGGCCAACAGCCCGTTCGCCGTCACGCATGATTCGTCCATGGCCGATGCGCTGGAGCACCAGCGGCAGCGCCTGTCGTCGTCCGACATGGTCATGTCAGTGAGTAGCAGCATGAGCGGGTTCTCGCAGTCCTCCACGGGCCACTACTGCACGCTCGTCTGGGAAGACGGTCTGCTGGGTCTGCGCCTGCGGATGTCGCAGTCGCGCATGCTGCCGGCCGTGTCCAAGCTCACGGGGCGTAGCTCCATCGTGGGCATCCATCTCGTGGACGTGGGCGATTTGCTCATGGAAGTGGGCGGGCGCTCCACGCGTGAATTGGAGTTTATGGACACGATCGCATTCCTCAAGGAAGTAGAGAAGCCATGCAAACTCGTGTTTCGTCGTGCGAGCGCCGACCCCATGGCCGTCAAGCTCGTCCAACCGCCCGTGCGGAGTGCACTGGCGCTCAAGCTATCGAAAAAGTTTGACGAATTGATGGGCGAAGAGGCAGAGGATACCTCTGCGGGTGCATTGGTGCGAATGGATGAGAAATACGAGATCAAATGGCTCGACGGTCCGCTTGGCATCAGTTTGATTGCGAGCAAGGACGCGCCTTACCCGTTGGTGACGCGGATCACAGGCAAGAACCGATCGCCACAGGTGCAGGACGTGCAGCCCGGGCACTACCTCGTGCAGATTGGCTCGTATAACACAGAGGGCGGCAACTTTAACACAGCGATCAAGTACCTGCAAAAGGTGAGCAAGCCAGTGTCGCTGTTCTTTTGCCCCGGAAGCGAGGCGGTGTCGCCGCGTCCGGAGGCTGCCGAAGATGAGTATGACCAGGTGTGGGAGAAGAAACAGCCGCTATGCTTCACGGTCAAGGCGGATGAATGGGAGCGCATGGTGGTTGCCGATCTCGGGAGTGCCAAATCGATGAAGTTTAAACCCAAGGCCGCCAACAGCGGCAACGGGTCGGTGGCGGCCGGCGACCGGATCATGTGGATCAATGACGACTGTGTGGTGGATCTATCATTCCATGATGCACTTCTTAAGCTCCGAACGGCAAAACGACCGCTTATCATTCGCATGAAGAGCGGTCCTCTCGAGCCACCCACGAAAGCGGAGCTTGAAAAGACCCGAGCTGCAAGAGCCGCCGCGAAGGCATTGGCTGCCGAAACCGCAGCGGAAGAAGTAACTGCTCCAAAGGCTGTTGCGGCGCCCAAGCCGGTTGCTCCATCCCCATCCAAGCCAGTGGCGACGGCAAAACCTGTAGCAGCGGCGAAACCAGTAGCAACGGTGAAACAAGGGGCACCTGCAAAACCAGTAGAGACACCGCCCGTCGTGGCAACACCTGTGGCTCCGTCACGGAGTTTCAACCCATTGAAGAAAATTGCGGCTCTAGGTGCTTACGCAAAGGAGAACTCGATGAACGTGATCAATCAGCGAAATGGCGACAACAAGAAGTCGTCCTCACCGTCATCGAATGGTGTATCGTCCGATGGCCAATCCGCGAAGAAGGCGGGTGCCGCAGACAACCACGCAAAGAACAACCATACTGGATTAAGCAGGGTGAGTCTGTATCCAGCCACCACCACTGGAAGTGGTAGTAATCATGCCGGGCCACACTCTCGAGGCAATGAACAGCACCATTCGCACCACAGGTCAAGCGCTGATCCGTCCGATGCTCCGCGGCGTTCATCAGACCAGATGTCGTCCAAGATCGTCAACATGGAGGCACACGATTCACTGCGAAAGCCTTTGGTTGTCAAGCAATCAAACGATGACCCGAATGCACCGCGCCATCGCGACCATCCCGTTCCATCGTCGCATCAGTCACAACCTCACTCCTCTTTGGCCTCACCTGCGCACCGTCAATCGCGACAAGGAGCTGAATCTGGCTCGCACCACCACCACGCGAATGATGAGAACCGGCGTTTTAACTCGCATGGCAAGGAGCGTCCCGACGACTACGAGGTGATATGGCCGGAAGGTACCGCACTCGGGTTGACCTTGCGGGTTCACCCTACGACTCGGTTCCCGGTTGTCGCACGTGTTACTGGAACGAGCAATATGCGGAACATTGAGAATGTGACTCCGGGTGATATCTTATATGCGGCGAATGGGGTGGCTATCATCCCGCAGTCCAAGTTCAAGCAAACCTTGGACCATCTGTCAAAGCTGCCAAAGCCTGCCGTACTTCGATTTCGGCGTGCGCCACCGCCACCTGCACCTACGGCTGCGTCTCCGTCCGGCTCAAGCTCCACAGCGTCTACCAGCCCATCTACGCGTGGGGACGATCGAGACCATTTGTTAGCGCGTGGTCCACCGCTGAGAGAGTACGAGTATGAGCACATCTGGCGTGAGAGCTCGAACCTGGGCTTGGTGTTCACATCGGATGGGGATATCGCCCGTGTAACCAAGGTGGATGTGGAATCTGGTGGCCCTGAGGTGGCCAAGATTTCGGTCAACGACTGTCTGGCAGGGATCGGTCCGATCGATATCACTTCGTCGTCGTTTCACTCGGCGATGGCCACGCTCCGTGCGGTCAAGCGCCCCGCAGTCCTCCGTTTCCACCGAGGACGGCCGTCGCCGCCGCCATAGATCGTAGCGCGGATTGTAACCAAGTCAAGTTAATGTGACGCGTGCGAGACAGGGGGGGAGGGAAGCAAAAACATCCTGGCGATTGATGTTGCTAAAGGAAAGGGGGTCCACAGTACATCCTTGGTCTTGTCTGCTCGCGAGCTACCGTCCGTCCCCATTCTTCACCACCCTTTTGCGTTGTCTGGATATGCCATAGAGAAAAAGAAACCCCAACTATCCCCCTCCCTCCACTCATACAACACGGGCGGGCAGCGGCATGAGCGAGGGCGATAGAGCCGTGCGTGTGCGCCAGCCCACCCCGATCGCTGATAGTGGTTGCAGCTGTAGCTGTCCGTGCTAAACAATTGTAATAATTAGTGTGTCCGCCACTCGACGTTGGTGCCATTGCTCACTACACCCCCACTCTCCTTTCTCCCACGTTAGCATGTAGATCACCTGCATCAACTGGATGGGACTATTGGAAGACTCGGTGGACGTATCGGGATATAATAATGAAGCGAAGGAAGAACAACCCTCGTACTGTGCGTCCTAGCCCACTCACCCAATATGTTATACTACCAGCACCCGCGATTGTGTTTCTCGTGCAAAAAATTACGCATCACTAGACTTTGATTTTCTTGTTGTTTTGTTTAAAAATGCTTGGTCGCCTCGTGGAGCGGCGTGCTACTTACCGACTTAGATCATATTGGTCGGGGATGAGTTCATGCGGTCAAACTTGGCGGCCAGCGCCTGCTTCTTGGTGAGGATCTCGTTGCGCGAGTTCTTGAGGTCCTTGGAGACATCCGTGACATTGATGGCATCCATAAAGTTGGCCAGCAGCGGTGCCTTGACATTGGAGGCCGGTACGTGGCCCACGCTCTCGGGTGAGTAGAGGAAGTCCTCAATGGCGAAGGCGTAGTGGTGCGCAATGGCAAACATGAGCATCTCGACGCAGATGACAAAGTCGTTGAGCGCCGAGGCGATCTTGGGGGCGTCCCAGCAGTCAGGGCAGCCGATGCCCCAGCGTTCCGAGATGACGCCCATGGCCTCGAGCAGCGTGATGACGACCGACTGCCAGTAGGTGAAGAAGATGACCATCTTGATGGCGAGGAACTTAGGCAGCGGGCGCACGGGCGCCAGCTCATGCTTCGTGCCAATGAAGAAGAGGATGAGGCAGTAGAGTGCCCAGGTCTGCGACATGGTGAGGATGAACGTGATGTAGCCATAGTAGACAAAGGGGTTGAGGAACTGGCCCTCGCCGTAGACGCCCGCGAGGCTCGTGAAGAGCATGACGATGGACATGAGGATCTTGGTGGGGATATACTGCAGGATGCCGATGGTGGTGAGGCGCACAAACTTGCCGCCCATGGTCCAGGGTCGCATGCAGCAGAACGGGATGGTGTGCGACACCGTGGCCTTGGAGCGCAGCGTGCTGGCCAACACAGACTGGCCGCCGAGGTACTCGACCAAAAAGCAGTGGAACGAGTAGAGCGCAAAGGCCTCGTAGCAGTCGCGGATGGTCTCAAACACGAGCTTCTTCTCGTTGAACACGAGCGCCAGGTAGGATGTGAGCGCGTACACGGGCACCATGAGCAGGATGCGGATGACATGCTTGCGGATGCCAGGCGACGGGTTGTACAGCAGGTGCGTCCAGATGAGCCACCCGGACAGGATAATGGACAGCAGCGTGAACGCGCCGGAGATGGCGAACGCCAGCGTCTCGATCTGCATGGCGGCGGCGGTGGTGGTGCTGGTGGTGGCGGCAGCAACAACAGCAGCGCGGGCTCTTACTCGCTCTCTCTAGCGCTCGGTGGGTGTGGCTCACTCGCGTGGTGGCCGTGTCCTTCGCCTGGATGACAAACTCACGCGCTCAAGCAGCCAATGTTCCAATGTTCGCTCACTTCCTCGCGCTAGACGGCCTGCTGTATCCAGCCGCCTCTGTTATAGCTGCCGCCACGGATAGTACCGGTACCTGACGCCGCCTATGCTCACTCATACTGGAGCTCAGTTATTTCACTTCACTGCATGAGGGAGGGGGAGGAAGAGGAAAGAGACCCACCTTCGCACGGATGTACCAAAACCCCGGTACATAGGATATATGGGTACAACGACCGGCAGCATTGGGCTTGGAGCCAATTGCTACAATCATCGAAACGACTCACATGTCTGCCACCGTGATACCGATCATCACAAGTCCATCATCAAGTTCATGTGTATATATGTCATGCTGCTGGTGAGATGTATGTCACTACCCAAGGCACGACTCAAGTACAAACCCGTCGATCGTCTACAGTGTCTAGCGTCGACGGCCGCTACTGCTTGGTTTGGGTTTGCTCTTGCTGGACCCTGGCCGACTGCCCTTGTGTTTCTTTGACGACCGACGGTACTCCTCGTCATCGTCACCATCCTCACCTCGTGCACGTTTATCTGCCTTCAAGCGGTCCTCGGCCTGGGCTTCTCGCTCCAACTCGTCCCAAGACGGACCATCTTCATCCTCCGACGCTTCTTCAGACTCTTCTTCGTCCATAGATGACCAGCCAGATCCACTCCCAGAGTCACTCGAGTCACTACCAGAGTCATCATCATCGTCTTCATCACTACCTCCACTGAAATTGCTGTCGCCATCCTCTTCGTCATCATCTTCGTCGTCAGATCCATCCATCTAGAAAATAGCAAATCATAAAAACAAAAGTTAGAGCTCGAGCTACACCAATATCATTGAACGAAGGCAACCTCACCTTTAAAAACTCCCAACCAGCAGGCTTAGGTACACCGTCTTCATCCGCATCCAAGTAGAACCGCGTGTCGGCACGAATCGTCGTCATGATGCTCTTCCAGTTCAAGTTGGCTGTACCAGCTGTGAAGCAAATATCGATATCATCCAGCCACTCCTTGATTCGCTCGAGCTCCGATGTTGCAACAGCACTGATACGCACTGGCATGACTTCAAAGTTCTTGAACACAAAGACCACATCGAAATTTCTGGACGAGAACATGACACGCTCAAAGTGAACGTGCTCAACCTCATCCAGAGAGATCATGAAGAACGGCATGTCGGTCAAACTCACGAGGCAGTGTACAGTCGGTTGCATCAGCACCATCTCCTTGAACGGGGTACCCGTGAATCCCAGCTCTCGATAGGGGATATCAAATACCACAGGCTTGCCATACCGCTCAGCGACACCCTCCATCTTGTGACAAAACTCTTTGAACGTCGTGTTCAACTTTTCACGGAGAGCACGTTCACGGTTCTCTTCGTCGAGCTCATCAGGGTCATACATGGAGCGACGGCGGTTGTCCAATGTCTGGGAACCTTCAATCACTTCTGTATAAAACTGAACGTCAATCTGCTTTTTCTTGCCAATCATGATGTGGTTCTTCAAACGGAAGTGGATCAGTACAACCAGCTCCTTGTCACACGGTTGGAAGATCGCGTGCTTGATGTTCGAATACAGAATGTCTAGCTTCTGGTTCTTGTTCGTCGTGAACCGCACACCGTTTGAATGAGCTTCCAGGGTGCCGTGTGTCTTCTTGCCAGTCAGGTGGGGCCGAGCGGACAAGTCAATGAGACGTGGCACGCGTCGGTCGCGCGTCAAGACCAAATCTTCCTGGACAACGAGGTCCGATTCTTCCTGCGCACGTTGCTCCCGCTGCTTTACTCGCTTCTGCAATTCCTTGATTAACCGAAATTGATTGTTGAGGTTGTGCGCGTCAGAGGAACGGAATCCTAACTCCTTGATGAACATCTTGTTGGGGAATTTCGTGATTGCAGTCTGCATGGATGGCAGGACATCCCGTCCAAGGGACGTTCCAGGAACGTAAAAGTTGATTCGCAAGTATGTCGCTTTTTCTTCCTCAGATTTGCTCACATTTTTGATGGTGGAGATGTGGAATGGAACAGGAATACCGTTAATGGGCAAGATGACAGCTTCTGCGCGCATATCGACCATCACCTGGCGCTCCCGCAGTTCTGACGGGTAATCTTGGGGACCTGAATATGCCTTGATACTTTTCTCGCGACGACGCTCATCCGATTTGCCGCTGTTTTGTTCCTCCATGCGGCGCATCGCCTCTTCACGCTTACGACGCATCAACTCGGCCTGGTGTCGCTCACGACGTTCCTGGTCCGTCTCCTTTCCTTCCAATTGGCGCTGTTGATCACGCAATCGAGATTGCAGCACTTGATTCCGCGTGCCAGACAAACTCGTGTCGATGGGGCCATGGATCGATCCTGACTCGCCGACTTTGCTCGACTCCGAGGACTTTCTGGCGGATGCTGCGTCCTTGCCATCATCGGCACCATCATCACCTTCATCTTCAATATCGTAGCGCACCTTGCTCCACGCCTTAGATACCTTGGTATAGTACTTGGTATCATCTTTTTGCACCACGACCGTGTCAGCCAAGAAGACGGCGTATGAATCGATCTTCTTCTTTTTGCGATGTGACTCTGGAATGGGAATATCCTGGAAACCAAACGCCACGTTGAATGCCATTCCTTCTGTGATTACCGTGCTGTTCTTCCCCGTCAGGAGATTGCAAGCTTCACGGAATTCGAGGCCAATACCAAAGCCCAGGTTCTTCGTGAGCTTGGAGAACAATGTTGGGTTCCGTGACTGAATAAACTTGCGAATCTTGTCGACGACCTTGGCGATCGTTCGGCCTGGCCTTAGCTCCCTCACACACATATCGTGCGCCTCACGCAGCAGCTCGTAGGCTTTTTCCATAGAGCTCGTGGGATCGATGAAATACGTGCGGCCCACATTGGAGCAGTATCCCTTGTAACGAGCACCTAGCGAGCAAATGATGACATCGTACTTGAGCGCGCTGGTCGAGCTCTGTGCGCTTGGTTTGAGGTCGTACTTGCCACCGGATTGCACAATGGGTGGGTAGCACGGTTCAATATCCACGGGATCAATCGACACCTTGATCTTGCTCGGATCCTCGAAGATCTCCTCAATGTTGGCAGAGATCTTATCGTGGGGGACGGACTTTTCATCATCGATGATAACTTCCATCTCTTCCATGAACTTGTTCTTGAAAATCTTGCTGGTCAGCGCACCCGCCCAGCGAATGTTCTCAAGTTCCTCGGCCTCCTTGACAATCAGTGCCTTCTCAATGCCCTTGCCCACGTCTACCTGCTCGAGTTTGGTCCCGCTCAGCGCCTTCTGGAACGAGCTCACGAGTTCGCCCTGCGGGTTCTCCTTGGTGAGCACACCCACACGGGATCCGCTCTTCTCGAGCGCGGCCATGAGGATCTTGTAGTTCTCCGCATTGCCATCGGCCTTGTTGCGCTTGAGCAGCTCCAGCTTGATGTCCGAGGTGGCGTTGCCCTCTTGAATCATCTCCAGCATGCCATCTACGCAGTCACAATAGAACCAACCAAAGGAGTTAGTGTCCACCAATACCAACGAGGCCAGTCCTCCCATTCCCTCCCCACCACGTGGCACCCCTCGAGGCACACTGAGCACGTACATTTCTTGCCGCTCGTGAGCACGTAGAGCGTATTGGGTGTAAACACCATGAGCGTCTCGGGGAACTCGAGGTAGCCCAGCAAATAGATCTGCAGCACGGCCGACTTGCGGTAGCCCGACTCGTCGGGTTGCGCGCGGCCCGCCAGCACGCAGAACGCGTCGGCGCTGGCCCATCCAGCGCCCTCCTTATTCTCCTACCAGCACGCCAAAGCCCCGTCAGTACGGGCACCCCCCCC
>JAADWT010001066.1:0-11473 GCA_023336285.1 Pythium grandisporangium
CCCCCCCCCCCCCACGTTACCTACCTGCACCGCTTACACACCAGAGGTACAGTATCTGCATCCACCATAGCGCGTCGTTTGTCGGTGTGGTAGTACCTCTGCCATGGCGTTCGTCACAAGCGGGAGACGTCCACACAAGGCGCATTCCATAAACTTCTCTGTAGCTGCAGCCATGAGTGCTTACTTCACAGACGGCGTCCGTGTCATCCTCGCTCATGTTCATTTTTGGCGGGTAAGTTGAAGTGATTGCCGTGTGGATGACCAACTATTACTACCCAACCCAACTGCGAGACAAAGGGGCCACTAAAATGACTGATACAGGAGCAGTACTCGAGTTCCCTAAATAGAGCCCCCTCGCTTCTGGCAGTGAGGGGGAACGTTCGTATTGCGGGCTACTACAGGAAGTACAGTACACTCACCCAGTGTATTAGCGGCAAAAAGCCCGAAGGAGCGGACGGACGAGCAAGCCCCCAACCCAAGAGCGTGGAGGAAGCCGCCATGACGAGCGTGTGGAGCGAGCACTTCACGAAGGAGGGGCGCGCGTATTACTACAACCGCAAGACCAAGCAGAGCGCATGGGTCAAGCCAGCGGACTTTGACGGCGTGGCGGCGACGGCAACAGCGACGTCCAGCGCCACCACCAGCGCCAGCGGGAGTGCTGGTACCAGTACCAGTACCAGCGGCAAGCAGCAGGGCAGTGGGCAGGCGACGGCCAAGAAGGGCGGCGTGGAGTGGGAAGAGCTATGGGACCCGAAGAATGCGCGCCATTACTACTACAACCGCGCAACGCGCAAGACGCAGTGGCAAAAGCCGGAAAATGTAGAGATCCGACCGCATGTCAGCAGCTCCACCGCGACGACAGCAGGAGCAACAGCGGCGACTGCGAATACGGCGACGACCACCACAACGAAGGCGTCATCAGCAGGACACGCAGAGGCATCGGCCAAGAAGGAGAAGCGAGCGGAGAAAAGCACGGCGAGCCCACGCACGCGGGCCAATTCCACGAGCGATTACGCGACAGCCTCGACAACAGAGGCCACGGCTGATGCCACGCATAGCAAGACCAACGAGGAAGATAGCGGACGATCTGTTTCCAGTCGCAAGTCATCCACGGGGGATGCGGCGGGAGCGGGCACGCCGCGCTCGAATGCCAAGCACCACCATCATCACCATCGCCATGATAATGCAACGGAGAAAGCCGAGACAATCACCGCGCTCAGTCCTCGCAAGCCCAAGAAGGATGTAGTGAGGACGCCAACGAAGAAGGCTACCAAGACAGGTGCTGATTTGCAGGTCACATCGCACAAGAGCCCGCAACAACTGGTTCTTCACGTCCTGGAAGAAGAAGACGATGGTACGGGGGAGGAGGCCAACTCAACACCTGTCGGGGATTCGGCGGCACAGCTCCGGAAGAGGAAGAAGAAATCCAAGAGCGAGAGATTGGAGCAATCGTCCTCGAGCAGTAGCTCGCGCAAGAAGCTGCGCAGCGACAATGAGGCGGCACGTATGATTATCTGCGATGACGACCATGAGATGAACCAAGACAGGACACGCGTGATTGATGAAAAGGACACGGAGGATGGCAAGGAAGCGACCCGGCTATTGTTAGAATTGTCTCAAACCGATGCAATCATGGAGGTGAACGTGCTGGGCCTGATCAATGGATTTCTGCGTGCGCACAACGAATCAAATGGGCCGGAAATTCTTGTGGAACGGCTGTCATCCTCGTACCGTGGTCATGCTCAAATGGTTGGACTTGTGGGGTCCTGGTTGGATGCTCTTCCTGTTTCCAAGGCCGCACTGGAGCACAAGCTGGCGTTCGATGTGGCCGAGGGCCCAGGCGCCAACGATCAAGAAGCATCGTGGGATCCAGCGTCCGATATTTTGTACAGCCATTTGAAAGAGGTCATTGCGGAGCATTACGAGCCAAAGCTGGTACGTATCTCATCTGTTGGCTGTGTATTTGTTTGCCATTTCGAAGAGGTTTTAACTGGTGATGATACTTTGCTGGTGCGTTGATATAGGTATCGAATGTTCTTAGCGGATCCTCCACCGAACCGGAATGGTTAACTGCCATGCTTGGTGACCAAAAATGGCGCATGATGTTGATTGAGCTCGCAGAAAAGCACAAGGTTTGTTGATCTCAAGAAGCTTTCCCCATGGAGGGAGTGAAATGCCTGCACTCAACTTGGTGATCTTGTTGACCGTCTGATGATTATATTTTGTAGACTTGTAACCTTCTGCAATATGCGATTCAAAGAATATCAGAAGCTGGCCATCACAAGGAAATCGCTTCGATTACGAATGCAAATGCGATTTTCTCTGTGTTCAACGGGATTCTACTGGACGCATTTTGTAGGGTAAGTTCGATTGTATGGGTACATTGTGGAATAATGGTCTCACATGTGTATGTCTTGGGTTCAGATTCCGTTTGCAAGCGACGATGAAGCGAGAGCCGATCTCGATGCTCTTAAGAAGATTTGCTGTCAATCTGCATATTCATATGTGTACGCGGAAGAGTTGCTGTGTTCGATCGACCACAAACTTTATCTTCTTCAGCAAAATGCGCATGACAACCCCCAGCGCCGTGCGCATTACAGGACGACACGATCAAAGCTTAATCGCGTGCGATCTGAGCTGCAAGAGACGACGATCGCAAAAGTGGGAGAGAAAATTGAGGCTTATCACCCATTGCGACGGCGTTATCTCTACGACTCCAACGTGCCGTTGAGTAGCGCAATTTTGAGCATCGTGAAGACCAAAAAGTGTTCAGAGCTGGCGGCTGATGCACTAGTGAAGGAATACCGTTCGACGAAACATGTACCACCAGCAGCTCACTTGAGAGATCCATTGGTAAGTTCATCCCTAAACAAACGCTCTCGCACTCGAGGGATATTCATTCAAGCGTATTGACCCGACGTTTGAGTGTCTCTGTAGGTATTTCGTTCACTGCTTGACCCTTTGTTTAATCCGTCTGAACCAGTTTCACAGTCATTCGCTCAGAATTGCACGAGCCTTCTAGCGTATGCTGCCTGTGCCAAGGATGAGCGTAGCATTCTGCTACCACCGTCCTCAATGACTGAAGACTGCACTGTCAGCGTGGACGATGAAGAACTAGCGAAGACAAAATCTGCTCTGGACGAAGCGTCTACGATTTGTCGGTCGGACCACACATTGAGTTATACTGTAAGTGCTATGTCTCTTTTTGGGTTGATAATTATTTCTTTTGCTAATCACATATATATCATTCTCAACATCAGATGAATCAAACTGGTGTTGTGGAAAAATTATCATCAGTGATGGACGTGCCAGTAGCTTCAATGGGTGTGCTACACTGGATCGAAGTGACCCTGAGGTCACCAGCTTTTTTCAACAGCTCTTTGCTGAACGTGTGTTTTGCAAGTCTTCTTCGGCTAGTGAAGGCATCAACCAACTTACACGTTTCGCAATGGCCCATTGCATTCCGTGTGCTCGTGGTGTCTTTAAGACTTCATCCCGAAATCAATCCAGTGAAGGTACGCTTGCTCTTATCAAGCTATGAACTTGATTTAGGAGTGATCCTCACCAGTATATTACTCTTGTAAATATGCGCAGGCACTCGAGCTGAAACGAGAAACGCTTCGGTCGATGGTGTTTATGATTTCGAGTGGCTACGTGCTCCCCATTCTCGATTTTATTTTCACGAACATTTCGGAGTTGGACCAAGCGCTTCTCAGAAACTTTATCACCATGCTCTTTGCTCGGATTGCTCCACCATACTCGGCAAAGTTTGTCGTTGCTTTGACAAGAATTTTGACTCACCCTAAGGTTCAAAATGCGGTCAAGTCGTGCCCACCGGACTGCAAGGCCAAGTTGAGTAGTTTTGTGTCGTACTGCAAAAAGAATACTGGCGTACTCTCATCAGACCAGCTCCAGGCGCTGGTAATCGCACAAGAAGGGATATAAGGATCGATGCTAATGAATCGGGTTTTGCGAATGATGCTGAACAGAATGTTGCCAAAGGCGAGACAGATGTATTTACTCACAAGTCATATAAAAAGGATGCACGTCTAAAAGTAATATGCTTGTTGTTCTCTAACTTTCTCTCTTGGTAGAAACAAATCAAGAACACAGTCATCTATTGGCTGTCATTCCGAACCGATCTCTGCGAGGCCACGCTTTGCGCGGCAGTAATGAATGTGCGCTGATCCTCCATGAGTCCGGCGTAGTGGTCCTCCAAGCGCCGGTACGAGTTTTCAGGAATGTTGTGAGCGTTACCCGTGCCGGTCTTTTCCGAGTGACACATGAGCGATCGAAATTCGCGCGTTGATGAATAAATCAAGTGACCAATGCACCCCAGCAGACGCGTCGAGTTGATGACAGCAACAGTGAGGTAGATCTTCGGCAGGTATGCATCAGCGGTCGACAAATACACGATGAGAAGCGCGAACGTGATGTTGGAAAATGCCCAGAACAGCAAGATGTTGGTGCGGAAGGCTTCAAATTGGCGTTTCTTGCTATCCTGGCGAGCATCGAATTCGCGGCGGCGCTCCTCCATTGCCTTCCGCTTGGCCAGTACGTCTTTGAAGTCCCCCTTCTCGCCCTCCTCGCCTGGTGTAAGCATAGGCTCCTGCTCGAGTCCCTTAGTGCCCCACGACAAATCTTGCAGGTTGCAGAAGGAGTAGATGGTGAAGATATTGACAAAGCTCGGGATCAACGCCGTGTAGTGCGTGAACGTCATAAGGATGTGGTGCACTTCACCGTGGAGCGCTGGGCCGATAAAGTAAACCCCGATCGTGAAAATCGCCACTACGATTGATTTGGCCGTCGAAGGCGTCGAAACGAAGACTCCCAGCCCAACGAGGGATGAGAAGATCATCATCACACCAAAGATGGCACTCACAAAATAGTACGTGAGCTTCATGTGCTTGGGGTTGTTGCCCAGACCAATGATGACAAGCATGAGCAAGCCAAACAGGTATACAATGTTGTAAAAGTAGACGCTGAAATCAAGGACGCCCGTTGCGTAGTCGGAGGTGTCGATAAACTCGAGTCGGTTTTGCTGGAATGCCTGAAACACGATGAAGTAGAGCGCGAGGTAGACGTTGGCGGGCAAGAAGAACGAAAACACCATGAGGGCCACGTGGTACACGTAAAACAGCAGCAAGAAGAACTTGCGCGACCACGAGTGCGAACTTTGCGAGTACACGCGACCCCAGCTCCAGATGCTAAACAGCGTGGCAAAGAACGAGCCATTGAGCCAGCGTCGGCGCTGCGCGATGAGACTCACCAGGTCGCTGGGCACATCTGTACGCGCTACCGCCTCCTTGACGTAGTGCATCGTCCACGAGCAGTTCTTGCGCGCCAACAACTCAAAGCAGAGCACCCGATCCTCGGCCAGGAACATGTTCCCCATGAAGGGGCCCAGGACATCCAGGTCGACGTTGAGCGTCTGGAAGTAAGCATCCAGGGGTGCGCCACGGATCGCCTTGTATCGGTACCCAGAGAACGCGCCCGGAAGCACGCTGATAAAGCCAAAGCAGCTCTCCAGTGATTTGTCCAAGATGCTGGAAATCTTGTACTCGAAATTCTGCGCCGAGATGACCCAGTTGCTGAGGTTGCGGAACGGTTGATCCACCGCGAGCTGGCCACAGGCACCACCGATCTGTGGGTTGCGCTCAAATGCGAGCAGCAGGTGGAAGAGCGCGGCTTTGGTGAGCATGGTGCCGACATCCATGAGCACGGTGTAATCTGGTTGAATCTGCTCGGCAAATGCGGTAAAGTACCAGTGGTGCGAGTCCAACTTGGATGCCTTGTGCTCCTTGAGCGCAAACACGGCCTGCATCGGCATGAGGGATTTGCCGTTCATCGTGAGCTGCAGCGTGTGCTCAAAGAGATGACACTGTGCGCCAATACCGGCGCTATTGATCGTGAGCAGGTCCTCGTCGTAGAGGCCGATCGAGTCGAGGTATTCCAACATCTTGGGGTGGATTTGCTCGCGTCCATCGGCGACGATGCAGATCAGAATGTTTTGCCACACGTTCTCGCCCTCGTACGTGGCCGAAAGGATATTGCCTTCTTCATCGGATGAGACATGCTGCCGCTGATCCTTGAGGTACGTGATATTGTTGGCCAGCTTGCGAAGCGTGGCTCGCAACTGATCCGGGGTTTCGTTGTAGATGGTGATACAGATCATGAGCCGGGGGCGACGCTGGGTCTCCACGCAGCGAAGCCGGTAGCCGGCATTAGTGAACTCCACCGGGTGGGGGCAGTACACGGGCGTGTACCAGAGCCGCTTGGCCTCTTCTTCATCCAGGTAGGGCCCAACCCAGTCCTCGTTCCAGGCCGAGACTGGGATGCCCACCTTGTGAACACCCGGGCGTGGAGCCTTTTCAATCACTCGCCCCTCAAGCCAGTCGCAAAGGCGACCGCACCAGTTAAGCGTCTCAAAGCCCTTGCTCGTGAGCAGATTACAAATCTTGGGGTGGCTCTGGCGCTCGGCCACGTTGGCCATGGCGTAGCCGCCCTCCAGGTAGAGCTTGAGTGCGTCTCGGTAGCGACGCATTTGCAACGCTTGCGCGGCGCGGTCAAGCGTGGCCAGGGCTTCCTCAACCGAGGGCAGGTCGTTGTAGGTGCGCACAAAATCCGTGGCACTCGCGTACGATTTCATCGAGCTGATCAGGTCCTGCACGCTGCGTGGTGCGAACGCATTGCTGGTCGGGATGTAGCTCGTGATGTAGGCGTGCGAGCCGGCGGAACGCACTGAGGCTGGGGGCATCGATAGGTTGTCGTAGTCGATTGACTGCTCCGAGAGCGGCGGCAGCGGCGCGCCATTGCTGCGCTGGCTCACGGGCGGATAACTCATGACGACGGCAGCGAAGAGAGCGACTGAACCTCGGTCGGGTGGTTCTTGTCTAGGGTGCACGAGATGGAAATGAGAGCCTTAGACGCAAGGCGGATCGGCGCAACGAGCAAGGGGGGCGTGGGTGGAGGAGGGAAGGGATCCATGGGGTGGCAAGAGAATGTGTTTCGGAGAAGAGAGAGAAACAGAAGCCAGGAGAAGGGCAATAATGGCTGCCATTGCCGAGCATGTGACTCGAGCTGTTGCTACTCTCTTCCTCCATGCCACCGTGCGTGGGGGAACACTCAATAGTGTTGGCTATATTCACCGATACCAATAACCCCCTAACCGACCATCTGCTACGCCCCATACGGTGATCCAAATTTCTCGATTCCTCGTTCTCTTGCTCGCTATCATTTTCCCGCATGGTAATAATTCCCCTGGTCACTTGGGGGCTGTTAGTACTTCCTTGATTCCCCTAACATGCGTCTAGATCGTCCTTCTCTGGTGTGAGGCAGTTTTCTCTACAACAGCGATATACTACACGTGACACCCCCTCCGCAACACCAACCCCCTCCCTTACCCTCAGATGTTGTGCATTGCCACTCAACTCATCTAACGTCTCGCAAGGGATTTAACAACGGGATTGAGCTTCCTCTCTGTGTAACAGTCACCAAGGAGATCAGGTGGTGGAGGGCATCTGTAGAATTCCTGTGAGAGACCAGAGCAGTATAATATGAGCCCAGACCACTCCACATGGTTGGTACAGTATCAGATGCTCAAAATAAATCCGAGACATTTCCGATACGAGTGCTCTTGTAACCGCAACGTTCGAATTCGAACCGCAATGACAATACAGTACCAAGGCACTTGCTGAATGGACACCATCGCCAATCCTGTCACCTTCAGCGCAAGGATTATGAAATTACTTGTGGTTTTCGTGGCTTGTCTGGTGGATATAACGTGGTCACTTGGAGGCGCGCCGTCCGTTAGCCAATTGTATGTTCTGATGCTCATAGGAAAGCATTGGAGAGCGAATCAAGAACGAGAAAAGGAACACAATCATCGATGTGGTGTGCTCTGGGTCTGTACTGCTCACGTTGATCCCAGCTCAGTTTGCAACTCAAAAATTTATGTTCTTCAAGCCGGAATGAACAACCCAACGGTCGTTGAAAATGGCATACATCGGATCGGATCTATCAACCTGATGGAGTTCACATAGATCGTTTTTCGGTTCTGGATGCTCTCGCTATCATCCACGGCTGAGCCCCAAGCTGTTTGTTGGTCAGATCTCGCTTATGGCGCAAATTAAAACCAACCAACTGAAAATCTGATTCAAATCGTGTGATTTTTGGTAGCTTTGCAACACACAAACGACTATAGGCTGCTACCGAATGCACGAAATTGAGAGAAGACCACCACTTAAACTGGCGAGACCTCGCCAATATCCATCAGGTAGCTGTTGTTCCAGAGCATCACGAAAAACTCCTTGAAAAACGCCCCAGCGTGAGGGCCCACCATGGCGTGCTCTGTTCGCCCAGTGCATTCACCATCACTTGCCCCCGGCGGCTTGATCCACAAAAAGTAGCTGACACGATTACTGTTCGTGTACGTGGTGGGGGGAACGCCCATGCCTCGGTCACGAGCATTGCACCACTCACTGGGCGTAGTGGGGCCACGGTTATTGCGCGATGTGTCAACCACACACTTGAGCTCGGGGCGGCCGGCAATCGCAGCGAACGAGTTGCACACATCAATCATGACCGAGTTTTTCTGGTAGTTGGACGTGTTGAGTGCGATACCCTTGACTCGAGAGCCATTCGACGGCCATATATCATTCAGGGCCCTGGCCACACCGGCCGGGTTCCCCGATGGCATCAGCGTCCAGTACCCAATGTCCAAGTAGATCTCGGCATTGGGGTTCTTGGACAACGTCTCGAGAGCGTATTTGAGGTACTTGGGGTAGTCACTCTGGACACCACACCCGCCATCCGCCGTGAGGCCCACCGCATCTGGCTCAACAATATAGATCATCTTCTGCGTGGGGAACCGGTTCGCGAGCTTGGTGATGAAGGCCGCGTAGTCGTTCATGTTCTGATTGGAGCCCTTGTTGGAGAAGCCAGCATCGCAGTCCTTGTTGGGGATGCCGTAGACCACGAGGGGCACCATGGTGTCTTGCCCGCAGGACGCTAACACATCGAGGACGTGATCACGGTCCGCCATGGGTTGGTTGTCGGTGTACCAGGGCACGGTGCCGTAGCCCAGGACCTTGTCAATAGCGGAACTGAGTTCAGGGTACGCCTGCTTGGCAGACTCATAGATCGGGTTCTTCCAGGCGCCGCAGATAGGGGTGGCCGCGTCGACAGTCGCCATCGCCACCACGGAAGCGCAGACAGCGAGCCAACCAGCCGAGACGCGCATGACTGCGGAATGGATCGGCGTTCTCTCGAGTCCGATCGAATTGGGAAATGAGAAGGTAACAGATTGGCTTTTTGTCGTGCGGCCAGTGCTGGAGCTCAGCTGGAGCGAGCAGCATACAGTACCCTCACAGGCCCTACATCGGCCATGGCATGGAAGGAGGTGTGGTGTAGCTTATTTATTTACAAGGCCATGACCGCAACATGAACAGGTGCTTTGGGGGATCGATGAGGCGCAATGAGAGGAGGTCCCGTTCAACTCAGTAGTTGCGACATCTTCAATCTTCAACTGAAGATTAAAGAGTTGGTTGTGGTCAGGTCACCACTGGTGACCTCGCTTCTGTCAAGTTGTTGAACTGACACAGTATCCTTGTATAAGAGCGCAACCGTCACGCATCTCGAACAGGAGGCGCTGCGCCAGTTGGAGCAACCAGTAGTGGATGAGGCAGGTGCACTGACCAAGAACAGCAGGTTATAACCAGTATCCATACGTACTGTACACGAGTGCACCTATCAGCATGTATTGAGCTGAGGAGCGAACCAGGATCAGGTCATGGCATTGAGGGGGCGTGCCCGCACGTCCAACATACCCTTCTGCTGGAGCTCGATCGCTATGGTGTTGCTTTCACATGTGGCCGCAGGGTATCCACGGGGCCTACCGATAGTCGTACGTAGCAAGCGGCAGATTCGTGGGGTTTCCACGTTTACTGTTAGTTAGGGACGCGACAATTAACAGGGTCAAGGACACAAGTGCGGCGGCAATGTGGACCATGGCCGCCCGCATGCATGGGTGCTCCAGCTGATGGATCCTGCTAATGTATTGCGATGAGAATAAAGTGTACGCTCCACAGGAGGACAACAAGAAGAAGAAGAAGAGTTTGTTGGTCATGGGCATTGTCAGTTGCGTCGAGAATCCCCCCCAGGATATTATAATATCCTGGCTGTGCATGAGCCAGCTTCCAGGGCACCCATGTCTGCGAAGGTTCTGGAATCTAATACTTGTCACCTACCCCGATACGAAAACCGCATGTGATTGGTGGAAATGTTGGACAAATCTGAAAAGAAGCCAATCATAGTATAAGGTTGGAATCCAACCACCGTCCGTCTTCATCCCCCCCTTCGATTCGATAGAGAGAGCAAGCAAAAAAGCGCAATTCGGCAATTTGGCAGCATTCATCGTGGCAGATTAGCGACCACCAGCATCACCACCACCATGGCGAGCGAGGACGACACCACAGCGCCCAACAAGATGCACCAGGGCTACCACGGCTGGATGAAGACCATCGCCAAGACTGGGCACGTAGGTGGACGGACACCGCTCGATAGAGAGAGAGAGAGCGGCTAACCAACTGCCGTCGGTTCTTTTTTTTGTGTGTGTGTGACAGGATTTCACACCCGTTCGGATCGAGGCAAGTGCCGCTGCCGCTGCCGCCACGGCGGCACCAAGCGATGGCTCGGCATGGAACGCCGCTGGCACGTGGTACGTCGGTGCTCTTACGTGAATGGCTACTTTGTTGGTCTTGTTGCAAGGACCAACCAATGAGTGCCTTCCTGAGCACATTCATGATGATTGAGTTTCTCATTCATGTTTTTGACAATGTTCCCATTGTGTAACAGGGAGGAGCGGGACAAGTCTGTCTGGGCGCAGGACCGGTTGAAGCACCACATCCTGACATCGTTCGCGTTCGCAAACGATGCACTGCAGGTGGCCATCAAGTCGACTGAGATTGTTCGCTGCGAGGGCGACGCCAAGGTGGTGATGAGCCGCGGCAAGAAGCGCTGCGGGTACGACATCTCGCTCAAGTTTGAGTGGGCGTCGACGCGTCCTGTTGAGGATGAGGAAGGATTTCCCGAGGCCACGGGCACGGTGGAGCTGCACGACTTTGACGACACGAGCGGTGAGGAGTACGAGGTGCGGGTCACCATGGAAGGTAACTCGCAGCATGCCAAGGATGCCAAGAAGGCCATTGAGCAGTGGGAAGGTGGACTGCGCGAGATCCTCGCACTGTGGAAGAAGGAATTGCTGGAGCAATAAAAACGAATTGAAAAGAGGAACTGGAAGGCATGAGGCGAAGGGGGGATGGTATACAGGAAACGCGATGAAAGATGTGAAGGCAAACTACTGCCGCACACAATTTGGGGGGACGAGCATCCAGGCATACAGACAGAGAAACATACAAGACACACAGACGTACGAATCACACGATCACTGCTCACGCGTGGAGGGGGGGGGGGG
>JAADWT010001067.1:0-11458 GCA_023336285.1 Pythium grandisporangium
CCCCCCCCCCCCCCTCCCTCACGCAGCCATCGCAGCCACCACGCACTGCCCAACGTACGCCTTGTATTTGTAGGAGGCAATGCCCTCCAGTGCCTTCTTGCTCAGCATCTTGCAGTCGTCGCGCCGTGGATTGCGGATTATCTGGTCTGGTTTGCTCTGTGCCCGCGCGCCTCGTGTCTTCTCCGTTTTCTTCTTCTCGACTGCCGACTGTCGACTGTTTCACACCGCCCAGTCTTTTTGGCGCCGCCCAAAAAGTCAAAAGTTAAAAGTCAATTGCAACGAGCCAAAGGTACCGTATCCACAGTTCAGACCCGTGTTCAACAAAACCCGAACCCAGCAGACCCGTCAGTACCCAGATAGGTTAACGGGGAACGGACACGGGGATCTTCTTCATTCGATTGAATTACTGTAGCAACTAATCCACTCGCGGTGGAATTAGTTACCCCTCCTCCGTCGGTCGATTGTGATCGAGCTGCAGGAGATAGCGGCGCATATCAGCGCCCACCTCGGCCAGGCCCTGGTTGGTCTCAGTGGACACGGCCAGCGCCGATGGGAACTCGCGTTGCAGCGTTGCAGTGTCTGGAGTGGGCACGTCGATCTTGGAAATGATGTCGAGCCATTCGTGGGTCTCGCGAGTATCCGAGACACGCTGTCGCAATTCGTGGCGCAACTTGACTTGGTCCGAGATCGAGGTCCCAGAGAGTCCCGTCGGATCGAAGACGAACCCAATAGCCTAGTACGATCATATACCACGAACAAGAGCTGTCAGAAAAGTGTACAATATATGAGTGTAACCCGAGGACAGTGGTGACAGCACTCACGGCCTGCGTTTTCTCCATCATCGCCAGTGCGAGCTTCTCAATGGCATTACGCACATCGTCGGGACGGTAAATAAGCCCCGGCGTGTCCGCAATCTAATCAAGGGTAAAGCCGCGAAAGATATCTGATTAGTCCTCAAGCGTCAATCCTGATCA
Organism: Pythium grandisporangium; assembly: GCA_023336285.1. NCBI lineage: Eukaryota > Oomycota > Peronosporomycetes > Pythiales > Pythiaceae > Pythium > Pythium grandisporangium. Next base: position 975 of record JAADWT010001067.1, read on the forward strand.
CGCGATATCGGACCGGACGGGCAGCGTACCTGGTAGGATGTGCCATCCACGAAGATATGGCCCATCGTAATACCCCTCGTCGTAAATGGATAGTTGGCGACCTAGCCCAGAGGCATGCACGCGGATGCGGAAACGTTAATGCAGTGAGATGTATCCTTGTGCAGAAGGAACACGGTAGTTATGTATACGCACTTCAGGCGATGCCGTCGACAAGGCTTTGACCAGCGACGACTTGCCTGCATACACGCACGCCCCCAGCGTTAAGCGCACCTTTCAAACGACCATTCTCCCACGTGTAGAATGATCCATAAGACGTACCGACATTAGGAGCCCCGACAAAGGCAAACATTGGTTTCTCGAGGTCCACCGACGGTAGACCGCGCAATGTCTGTAGAATTTCCACGACGCAAAACGGAATGAGTCACTATTGGTTTGCTATAATACAATTGACATGCAATCTACTAGCAAGAAACGTTTACCTTGGTCATCATGGCAACTTGCCGGAGTGCATCCGAATTCGCGTCCACCACTTCGCGTAATTCCTATGCCCAGCAAATGTGGTCAGAAGGGCCGTTGATACTGCATCATCAACAAGCACATCCATGTATGCCGAGACGCACAACCAACCTCGATGCAGCGCAGCCCGCAGTCGACAGCATCCTGCTTGGTGCGCTGGTCCTGACACTCAGCTTCGTGCTTTTTACCAGTGTTGTGCAGCGATGCGTACACTTTCCGTAGCAGTTGAATGTTTTTCTCATACGTTCCAGCCCCCAGTGTCAAAACAATTACTTCCTACGTAGCCCCCCCCACATATCTCCCCTTAGTGCATGTCGTACAACTTCAGTAAAACCACTAGGGCACTCACTCCGTAACAATCTTAACATGGATAACACGGACCCTCTCAAATGGCTGCATCTGCTTGAGCGCAGGAAAGTTCATTGACGCCTGCCGCGTCATGGACGACAGCTTGGTGAGCTGCGCGTTGATCAGGCGTGACGTGTGGTTCTTAGCACGCTTCACCGGGTCCACAATCTTGTTGCTCTCGCGCGGACTATTCCGCCAGAAGCGCATCTCCTGGATCTCGGATGCTGTGTGCACAAACGGCAGACTGGTGAACATACACACAGGGACCATGCAAGAGGATGCTTCGTCAGTCTACCAATCAGCCTGTCAGCCTGACATTGCTGCACACGAATTCCAATGACGGCGGTCATGCTGAAGAGTGGACGGATAGTGATGGCCGTCTAAGAGAGAAACGCACGCACCGTTGGAGAGCTCCATGAGCAACGCGCGTCGGCGAGCGAATGCTCATCGCTGTGGTCGGATCGGCGTCTTTACTGTGATTGTATGTCGCGAATCACAACCATTGGCTGTATGAACTTCCAAGTATCAGAATCAGATTCAATATTGGCCATTGTAACCGCGATAAAATCCAACGGAATAGACGCACGAAAGCACACTCGAAGTCCGGGGGCACACATGGCAAGCAATATGATGTATTATGTAGTTCGTTCCTATCATCTCCATCATCTATCTGACCTGGTCATGTATCAATCCTACTTGTCTTGCACCAATCCTATTATCTCAGCATCCCTTCAAACCGCTATGTAGCTAAACTATGCGTACCGACGCATGTCATTCACGTATCGTACACTCAAGTAGATTTTTGCATTCGTCTCAGATCCCTCCAGCACGAGACCCACAGGTTTGATCGGAGCCGTCGAGTTCACTTGAATAGAATGAGCTGTCAGCAGCATCGCGTCAGATGAAACATCATCATCATCATCTTCATCGAGCTCGTCCGAGAGGAAGTTCGCCATGGACGGCCGTGTAGCCTTCTGGCGCCAGCTCTCATCACGAATCTCGATCGCAGGTTGTGCATTTGAGCTAGCGAGATCGTTCAGGATGCTACCATGGAACCGCTTCCGTTTCTTCAATCGAAACTTGGCAGTAGCATCAGCAAAGATATTTGCAGGGACACCTTCAAACTCGCGATAAATGTCTTCCATCGAAAATACCAAACGCCCCAACAATTTTTTCCTCATCGGCTTCCGCTTGTGGTAAACATTCACTTCAATAAACGTGTTTGTGGAAGCAATGCCAATCAGCCATGACTGATCGTACTTGGGGGTCCCCGTGTGATGCATCGTTGATGTCTTGCACTTCGCCAAATCCTTTGCGGGACCGCCGCTTGGTTGGTGATACACTCGAATCACCACCTGAGGATTCGAATTGTCAGGTAGCCCATCAATCGATAGGACGTGGAATTCCACTTCTGTAATCACGTTCGATTCAGAAAGAGCCTTCAGTGGATTTACAATCAAATCACGAGCCGGTCGGCGTGTGCCGTCAAAGCTCTTTTCATCAAGCAAATGTGTCGTGTTGTTCACCGAATGTGAGAGCTTCTCGACAACACCAAGCGTTCCTACAAAGGGCGACGCAACCAGTTGGAGTGTACCACGACCAACGCCCTTTGCAAAACCCTTAGCGCCTTGCCGCTTTGCACCTCTCATTGGCTCGTTCACAAATCCTTTCACACCGTACGCTAGGCTTTTTGAGAAAACAATCCCGCCTTGTAAAAATCCTTCAGGGAGATGTCGCGGCTGGTCATCCTCCTCTTGATTTTCAAATGCAGTTGATTTTTTCAGTACATCACCTAGTCCATTCGAGATCTTTCCAATCGATCGCATTGGTGCGCCAACGACCGTCTGTGCTAATGTCAACGCACTTTCTCCCTTTCGAATGCTTTTGCCCTTCACATCTCGCTTCAGTTGCCGTGCCGCCAGCGCAAAACCATCCACGAGATCAGTAGCTAATCCAACTGGATCGCCCAACATCTCCACACTGCCAACGATCTTGTACCACTGGCGCACCACCGAGAATACGATATCCAAGACGACCTCATACACCAAATCACCTGTGTAAAAGAAGCGGTTCTCGTACAGAATTTGGTTGAACGAGAATTCTGGAGTAACGTGGGCGATGCCTCCAACAATACTTCCCAAAGTACTGCCTAGGATAGAAGTAATGCCTTCTCCTCGATCCTCCGCGGACGAATCAAAAACCAAGTGTAGCTCGTACGGGCTCATCCACCATTTCTTAAAGTACATCAGTCCACCATCGTGCTCAATGTGCTCTGGCACGTTCAGATCGAGAGTCAGTGTAGCGTTCTTATTTGCGATACCTTGAAGCATGACCGCTTCGGCATCACTGCTCGGAATAAATTCGAGCAATAGATTCACCAATCCGAGGATATATTCCAAATTCAATTTCACTGAGGTCGAGTGTAGCTCCACACTGAAGTCGTTTACGATTGTAATACCCGATTGAGGCGACGTGTCGATTGTCAGGCTCACAAACGGCCGCTCGCCATCCTTGGGCAACCAACCCTCTCGCTTGTCGCTGTTGTACCCACTGTCAACAGGAGCGAGGACAACTGGGTACAGGGAGTCTGCAGTCATATCATCGATCTGCATATGATGCAACGAGAAAGTGCACGCTCTTGACCCAACCTTGGAAGAAAACCGCATGTCCTCCATCGTAATATTCATGACCTCTCGTGGGCTAGCATCCACGATCGTGATGCCGACCCCATGCACGGCAACATCAATCAATATGTTACTCAGCCAATCACTTAACGCAGCTTGTCGGCGCACAGCAGCGTAAACTGGTGCATCGCCAACAGCGAACACGCGCGCGGATCCATCAATATAAACCTCTGAAAAGAGCCCCGTTTGTAGTAACTGCGGGCCAATTCCGATACGCATGAAGTCAACTTCGGTCGGAATTTTCCAGTTCAAAGGAGTCACTTTCAATCGCTTGTCCTCAGCCATTGGATTCTCCCAAACGAACGAGTGAGTTTCAAGTGGTTTGATCACTACCTCTTCGGCTCCCTTCACACCCCGCTGGATATAGCGGAATGAATGCCGAGTCGATCGATTCTCGATACGATAGCGTGGGTTCGACGAAATATCAGTTAAAGTGCCGTAGATGGTTTCTTCAATGGTCTGGAATGCAAGGTTACATGCAGGACCATCGCCAATCGGGCCACGCGTCCACACATTGAAGTTGTCACCGGGTACGACTGGGATTCCAGGGCTCCAAGGACCGACATCCTGCAGCGCCTCATCTCGGTAGACGTCACGCAAACGCAATCCAGCTTTGTGTTTCTCACTACCGACAAAATGGTACACGACAAGCTTGTCCCCATTCTGCATTCCAACGTTGGTCAATCCTTCATCTCGACGACGTCCGGTACCATTCAACTTCTTGTCCAACATCAATGGAGTGACATGCAATGGTCGTGGGACGTGACTTATCAATACAAAGCGGGGTGAAATACGGAAGATCTTCGACCTGAAAAACTGCTCCGGCGCTGCCAACACCTCGTATGCAAGCACAAACGAATGATTGTGGGAAGGACAAAGCTCACCATTTGTTCCAACACTCGCCATATCTTGCGCCTCTGACCAATCAGCTTTTTCGAACAATGGCAGATATTTTTTCGTGTGCCGTGACTGCAAGAAACCGGACTCATAGGAACGAGCAGTTTCCTGAAATGGTTTAACACTAATCAGTGCTTTCGCCTGTGGAGCGTTCACGAGGAGCGGAATTTCTTTTGCATTGTTGAAGTAAGCACGATGCTGGTCTATAGTGCACATGTTCCCCTTTGGCAACCTGAAACGAAGGTCAAGCCCACTTCGGTTCTGGATCCAAAATGGGGCAAAAAGAGTCAACTTGCGAGCTGATTTTGCAGGCCATTCTTGCTGATAGACGACATTGGGGCCATCCGCGAAACACAAATCAAATGTTTCAGTATTGAACACATCTCGTGCAGCATTCAAATGAATTCGAACAACAGAGCTCCATTTGCCAGCACGATTAGATGCGCTAGCACAAAGTCGAATTTGCAGTAAAGCTGGCGCTTCCAGGTCTAACCCAAAAACCTGTGCACTTTTCCCGCTTTCCACATACATCTTCCGCGAGTTAACTTCGTTTACGTACTGAAAATAGTCAAGATCACCAAGCACCTTCACCACACCAGACGATTTCGATGATTCCGCATTCCCAACGACTCGGAGTTGACCCTTTGCGTCTAGCATGTCAGCCGGGCAGTCTTGTGCTTGAACAATAGCGTATTCAACCCCACACGGAAGTACGTTATCTAGGATCAGTTGAGGTTGAATAACGACTGCCCACGTGCTAAGGTTCATGTCGTTCGATGACACCGTCTCGATTACCAAGGTCGGTTGGTTGTCAATCACACTTGTCGACGGGTACGGAACTTTCATCCCAGGTAGTTTAATCTCCGATGATGTCGGAAGCGCAATATCTTTACCCATCTTCTCTGTCACCATCCTCGAGGAGGATATTGTTGAATCACCATGACGCAGAGATCTTTTCGCTTCCTTTTGTTCATATCGCGATAAGTTCTTGTAGAGCCGTTGTTCTCGTACTGAAAGCGGTAGGAAATTACTCCAGTCGGTTTCTCCAACTTGCCTAATTGCAAAAGAACCCCTGTCCACAAGATCCAACGGAATAGGGAACGATCCCTCTGGAGGAATAACGCAAAATCTTTCCTTGCTATCGTGCTGAACGGGGTTGTGTGTCGACACTTCACCATTCTCGTCAACCATCAAGCATTCCGTACGCTTTGCAGTGTCATTTCGAACATTCACCGCTCCGTAGGCCTTGACTTGAAGGCCGTAAAAGCCATCGACACTGATGTCCACCGCCACTAGAGCTGGAACATATCTGCGCATGCAATCCCGATAGTACGAGTCCACCCATTCATAATCTGGATCAAGAGATTTCACTCGGCGAAGACACGCATATGCCTTGTGCATATCGAGTTTAGTCGGTGTATCTGAGTTGTTCAGCAACGACACAGCTAATTGGTAAAGTGCCGCAATCGAAGGCTCTGTATCAACATCCTCGAAAAAAGGTACGAGCTCGTACACTTGTGTCTGACCAAATGATGATATCGGAATATCATGAACAGGTTCGTAGCCCTCCACTTCCAGTGAAATGAAACGATTGATTGTCTCGCGGGATTTCGAAATCGCAATCTTGAATTCTTCCCACGATACTTGGCCCGATCCGTCAGTGTCAGCCATAGCAATAAAATCGTTCACGGACGCATCGAAGTCTGCATCGTTGGAAAACACACTATCACTTCGGCGTGTAGTCGAACTCTCAGAACTACTTGGGCGTTTGTGTAACTTGAATTCTTCTTCATACACCTCGAGCAGGACTGCGCGTACCTCATTTGTATCGAGCTCCCCGCTGTTGTCAGCATCTGCGTTTCGGAATGCCTGACGAAGCTGCTTTTCCTTGAGATGTTGCTGTTCGTAGTCCTTCATTTCTTCATTTACGGACAGCAGCACACAGGGGTGCGCCTCACTTGAAGGCACTGATGCAACGGAAGTGACAGTTTCTGCACGAACCCGCTCCTTTACTTGTTTTTTGGCGACCACGTAGTACTTTACATTTACACCAGTCTCGTTGAGCATCCAAAACAACCCCCCCTCTTCCTTGATATGCGGACGTGCTTTATCCGTTAGATCCCCAACCTTTGAAAACGCAGCCATATTTGCGTTTACCACCTCCATGAACGAAAACGTGACGTTCAGCTGGAAATAGTGATCGGACGAGAAGACAATATCCATGTGAGTCTCCGGTTCCTTGCTAGCTTCCAGCACGCCTTTGAAGTACTCAAGGAATGGCTCAACCTGGCGTGACTTGGTGTTGTAGTATTTGCCATAGACAGCAAAACTGAGCTGCGCAGTCCCGTAATTATTTTGTGCACGTTTGCGCACGCGTAAGTCTGAAGAAGCGTCTTCTGCGTCCCCCTCCCACGCGGAATAGTTCGAACGGATCACCAAGTCCTCCAGGGACACCTCAATTGACGGAAGCCCCATGGGTAAGGTCTCGTCAATAAGACGCAAGTAGAATCCGCCGAACGAAGTAGTGATGATAGTGTGGACAAACAAGTGAAGACCTTGCTTGGTTGGGGCGACAACCGGGTTAACCTGGTCATCAAAACTGGATAGTAACTGATCGAAAATACTACCACGGCTACCCATATCCATTTCCTTGGATAAGAGCCAACTCGAATGCTCAACCGGTTTCACGAGAGAAGGGTTGACAATACGAATCCAAGCTTCTTGCGCGAATTCGTAGTTCTTGAATGTGCGTACCATTTTTTTCTGTACAACTGCGGCGGGGATGCCATTGAGCGATGTTTTGCTAGCACCAACCTGGCTTTCATAACGACCCCAGAATGCAGCCAAGGCAGCAGTGTTCGAAAGTTCGTTGGCGTGGTGGCCAGTCAAATACGGTACCGTATTGCGAGACCGCGACGAATCCACATATTCTTGTCCAGTAAGAGACGCTACACCGTGATGGAGATGATGGTACACAGTTTTGTTTCGACTGAGGACATCCTCAAATTCCTCAAGAGAAATATCACCACTCCCGTCACGATCAACAATGGATATAAATTCACGAACTGTGTCATCAAATTCGTCCTTGGTCAAGTTCATGCAATCTACCACATTGGTAATAAGGCCTTCGATTTCGTCGACATCGAGCGAACCACCACCGTCAACATCACGCAACTGAAATTCCGTTTTCAGTCGCTCCATGTACTGTTGTTCGTGAAGCTCCTTTTTGGCCTTGGCCAATCGTTCGTACTTCGCCTTCCTCTCCTTAATCACTACAACGTCTTCTTTCATAGCATCACTCAGAGACGAAATGATACGTAGGAAGACGCTCACATCGTTCGCTGACAAATTCATTGCAAAATCGGCCATGGTAAGGATAAATCGCCGTCTGGCGCTAGCCTTTATGCGATTGGAAAGTGCACCACCAAGAGTACCTTCTTGTTCTGATGTTTGCGCCTCGATATGGTCAGTTTCGACAATCTTGTTATCTGATACAGCCTTGCGAGCAGCTTTCCAGAGGTTTGCCCCGGATTTTGCTTTCGACGCTGTCAGTAGGTTAATTGGTTCACTGGTAGTTTTATCAATGCCGTGCTTCTTTGGATCACCAACAATAAGCTTGTAACCTAAATGAAGGTCAACACCTTCGCCTTCGAGTTCCAAGATCGTTCGCAAACCAGCCAGCTCCATTTCAATTCCGTCATCAATAATCCCGATCGTGCAGGGTTGAAGTGCAACGTCCACAAGTTCAAGTTCAACCGCCTCGTAATGTGCTGAGCTGACTGCCTGCAGAGTCGTATCTGAAGTGAAAGCCAACACATGCGTCTTCATCGATGTCGAGTCTCCCAAAAGGCAAATTTCACACCCCGTCATCGTAAATACACAGCGAAGGGACATGCCTCCGAACAACAGTGGTGAGTATACTTGAGGCACATCTTCCTTGTAAACAGGTTGGGCTTCCACAGTTTGCTCTTGAGATGATGCTGCGGTAGAATTGGAGTAAGCTAAATATTTCATCTGACTCGCTTCATCTTCTTCCAACGCGGGCAAGAACGTATTCACGGTCGCCAGTAGAGGATCAAATATGACAAGAAGTGACAGGTCCTTCAGTGTGACCCGAAGATCCAAGTGGCCATTGCCAAGCTGTGAAACTTGAACATCCATCAACGTGACTGCTCCGGGATTGCGATCAAGCAGTCGACGGAAAACATTCGACGGCAGGTTCCGCTCATCAAGAATGCCAAAACGAGTCAACTTGAGTGCCACACCCATAACAATATCGGTTGATGAAACCTTTTCTAGCGCATAGTCCACAGAGAATGCCATGTCATTTGCAAAGGTCGTCAGCAACTGTTGCTCTGAGTCATCCATCAACTGGAGTTCAAAGTTTGCAAGCGCAAGCGACATCGAAAACGTATGAAACATCGGTGGAGCATCTGGCAGTTTGACATATTTGTCCAGTGGACTCGCCATGAACGTCTTCAAATCTTTCAGTTGTTTCTTGTGGATGCTTGTGCTTGGTAGCGAAGTACCACCCGATGGAACAGACCATTGAAGCGCACGTGATCGGAGCAACAACAATGCAGATGCGAGTGTGTTCACCTGCAAAGTGTCTAGCCGTGCTTGCCGAGATTGGAGCTCTTCTTTTTGCCGGTATCCAGCAATTAGACGGGCAGGCAACCCAGTCATATTCTCGAACTCCCACTGCGCCTTGTAAAGAGCCATATACTCGTTACGTTCCGCCTCTGAGAGCTCAACGCACGCCGACTCATCCTCCACTAGAGCTCGCTGGTGCCACTCCGCATGGAACGCCAGTGGGCGCAGAAGCTTCATCAGTTTGGAAAGTTGAGCTGGCCGAAACTGAACCACCAGGTCAGTATGGAACGAAATCTGCATATTGAGGGCGCGCCTTTCGTCAATCTGCTGCATAAGGAGACTCTGCATCACGAATGGCATGAAAAGCTGAATCTCCATTGTCATCGGTTTGAGGACGTAGCACGCCTGGCGGCTATGCGGCGACGTATTCACAAAAATGGCGAATTCAGACAACTGGATGATACGCTTGCGTCGGGTATCGCTTGCCGCACTTCGTCCAATTTCAAACTTCTCCAACGTTACACCAATGCCCGACGCGGAGTGGTCGTCCCGCACCGTGATGGACACCGTGCGCACAACAATCGCAAACGAATCAATCACTTCGTCCACGAGAACTTGCCACTTTGGTGGCGCGGAGGTCTTCGCCGTTGGTGTTGGTTTGGCAGTTTTGCTGCTCGCTGCAATCCGTGCTGATGCAAGCAGCGCGAGTTTTTGGGCAATCGCCGCCGTCCACGAGTCCACACGAGCGATCCGTGCTTTGGCAGCATCTGCCACAGCCTGCTTAAACCGGTCAGCGTTCGCTTTGTTCAAGGTCGCCCATTTGACAGGATCATTGACACTTAAACCAAGCTGAAAATCAGCAATCTCCACCAGAGACTGCATGCTTTTACCGCTTGAGCCAAACAAGCGGCCAACGAGAGGTACCACGAGTCGAAACTGGCCCAACTGTAGCTTCTCCACGTCCATGGGCATGCCCAGCATGGGCGTCACAATGTCCATCACGGGGCGGCCAAGCGAGATCGCGCGCACGGCCAACGACCCATCACGTAGAGACCAGGCGATCTCAATCTTGTCCCCCACGTAGTCCTTGCCGAACTTGCGCGCCGCCAACGTGACCAACTTGTCGCCTATCAGCGCGATCACAAGCATGAGTCCGATCGAGGCCAACATGCTCACCTGCAGCAGCAGCCACAAGAGCCCGCCCAACGTCATGGCCGTCGTCGTCCTCGCGGTCGACGCGGTGCTTTGCTGGGGCTGGGGCGGGGTCGACGAGGAAGGAAGGGCAGGGATTCACCGTCGCGCGTGTGGCGAATATGCGAGAATTGAGAAATGTTGGCGATTGTGGGGTCGGTGGGGGTGGGCGGAAGAGTGTCTGGCATGCATGCTCTCTTGAAAACAACAGCGGCCCATCATGTTCCACCAACGATGAGCGACTATCACTCTTGC
>JAADWT010001068.1:0-11453 GCA_023336285.1 Pythium grandisporangium
CCCCCCCCCCCTCTCCTATTCCTCCTCCACCCTGCTCGCTGACCGCTATTGACGAGCTCGCTCGCGCACATCCCCGCCACAAGCTCCTCGGCGCCACAACACGAAGCCCATCCCCATGCTGGCGGTGACCCACGCGCCGCTACGCACTACGGGCGGGTATCTACGCACGTACCTCGTAGTCTTGGGTCGACGGCGGAAAACGGGCTTGCTTCCTGTGGTGCTCAACGCTCTTCCTCTTGCTGGCCAGCTACAGTCGGTCCGCCAGGGGAATCACGTGGCTGGAACGAGCAGCTCGGAAATATCCAATGGCGTTCGCCGGCTCGGGCAGTTTCAAACACCCAACCTGTTTCAAACACATGGCACCAGTGTACCGAGGAATGGGTACAGACAGACCTGTACCCCCAGGAGCCAAATGGGTACATTCCGAAGGGACGTGGGATTGGATGGATATTAAACAATTGGGATGCTGATCACGCCCAACGCAACGCGACAAAGGAAGAAACGACCGCTCTAGGTCTCTCATCCACCAAGCCTGCACACTGATCTGTGATTTGGCACTAGAGTCCGTGGGCAGCATTTGATAATATCCTGTGTGATCATGTACCAAAAAGAGGGGGGGAGGGCGAATATTTGCTGTGCGTTTTTGTTTTGTCGCTTCTTGTTTGTTTCATCATTTCATCACGTGCCTGTGACGCTGCGTGAATCTCGCACCGTGAGGTCGTGAGTGCATCGTGTATGAGGGATTGAACGCTCCTGAAATTGCAGCAAGGACAACGGCAGTAATGGCAGCAACACCTGCCGCGACGGGGGGTCATGCCGCGCTTCCAACCAATGCCACCGCGAATGCAGCAATGCTCATCCCCCGCCACCTCTTCGGTATCAAGGGGGCGGTAAAGAATCACATCGCATTCGCGGACGAAAGCCTTGTGGTGTACCCGTGTGGTCACAATATTGTGGTGCACAACATGGAAACGAAGGAGCAGCAATTCATTCCTGGCATGGAAACAGGGAGCGTGGGTGGATTCACGGCCATGAGTGTAGCCCCCAACAAACGCTTTGTCGCGATTGCTGAACGAGCCGAGAAGGCAGTGGTTCATATCCACGATCTGTCAACACTGCGACGTCGGAAAACACTCTGGTTGGGCGATAACATGTCGGATACGTGCGTGTGGGTGGTGTTCTCAAGCGATCACAAGTATTGTCTCACACAAGGAGGTGCACCGGATTGGGTGCTCTCGCTATGGTTGTGGGAGAAAACAAAACTGCTTACCTCCGTCAAGGCATCGAACCAGGTGGGCAGCACCATTAATCAGGCTGATTTCAGTCCCAATGACCCCACCACGATTTGCGTGAGTGGCAGCGGGATTATCAAGTTTTTTAAACTGATTGATGGTCAGTTGCGCCTTCAGCCGTTGCCACTGAAGCGGGAACCAGGGAATTTCCTTTGCCATGCGTGGGTGAATGATGAACGCGTGATTGCAGCGGCCGACACTGGGGAGCTCTGGATGTTTGAGGCCATGGAATTCCGGCAGGTTCTGTCCTCATCGCCCACAGACGGTAGCTATATTAGTTCGATCCTGGGGTACTCGAAAGGCTTTGTATGTGGTGGATCCGGTGGTACGGTGCGCATATACGACCGCAGTGACGACGGCCGTGAGCACTACAAGAAATCAAAGACTTTTAGCGTCGAGAATAATTCCAGTACGGTTGCCAATATTGCCGTTAGTCCGAATGAAGACTCGCTTGTGTGCTCACTCGACAACAACCAGCTCTACTCGCTTACACTCTCGAGTACTGATATCCTGAAGGAAGACGCGATGAATTTTGAAATGTTGTCCACCTCATTCCATTCACCGGGAAACACTGGTACGCACATCACTGGTTTGGATACATGCGTGCGAAAACCTCTTGTTGCAACCTGCGGATTGGATAAGTCTGTGCGCATTTGGAACTATTTGGACAAGTCTGTTGACATCATGAAGATTTTCAAGGAAGAACCACATTCCATTGCCTTTCATCCATCGGGGCTACATGTCGCCGTGGGTTTCACGGATAAGCTCAAGCTCCTCAATATTCTTATGGATGATATCCGCGCATTCCGCGAGTTTGCGATCAAGACGTGCCGCGAGGTGCGCTTCAGCAACGGCGGGCAGTATTTCGCTGCGGCCAACAACAACGTCGTTCAGGTATACTCGACATTCACAGGTGAACTAATCGGGGTGTTGCGTGGTCACTCGAACCGCGTTAATGCCATCGCGTGGAAGCAAGACGACCGAAAGTTGCTCACCTGTGGTGCCGATGGATCGATTCTCATCTGGAATTTGCGCACAGCCACCAAGGTGGGTGATGGCCACGCTCAAGCGCGGTGCACATACACTGATGCAATTTTAACGAACGATGGTGACGCGATCTATGCGACTGGGACGGATGGTCACTTGAAAGAGATCGACGCCGCAACAGGAAGTGCGCGGTGTGAGCACTGGGCTGGCGGGTTTTCGCTTGGTCCACTGGCGTTGACAGCTTCCCAGCAGGTCTTGTACGCGGGTGTGGCCGAACCTCATAGACCTGGAGGTATTCGTGTATATCGCTTGCCGCTGGAGAGTGAATCTACTTCGTTGCGCCAGGGAGGAAATGGTACGTCAGCAGCCACGACGGCACCACCGGCGGCTGCATCAAGCCCAACAAATACCGCACCAAACGGATCATCCTCCCAGAGTGGAAATAATCAGGGAGCACAGGGTAGAAACTCAAGTGTATGCGGTACTCTATCTTCAGCATGCGTCGAGTACCAATGCCACGATCTTCCTGTTACACGACTACGGTTGTCGTACGACAATCAGTTTCTGTTTTCCGCAGGGGAAGATGGATCACTAGCCATCTTTGAAACCCGGGATCTTGTATCGAAGAGTACAGGTGGAGCGAATCGTGCCGGAGGTGCTAGTAAGGAAGCCCGCATGACCGTGGGTGATGGTAGTGGGGTTGGAGGGTCTTCATCATCCGCAAATGCAAATGGATTGCCATTTGCAGAGGAAATTCTCGTGACGCGTTCAGACCTTGAAGAAAAGAATCGCCTCATGAACGAACTGAAAACCAAGGTGGACGAGCTTACACTGCACAACGAGTATCAATTGAGATTGAAAGACATGAACTATAAGGATAAAATCAAGGAGGTATCGGACAAATTTACAGCAGAGCTCACTCAAGACCGTCAACGCTGCAGTGATCTGGGGAATGACAAAATGGAAATGGAGAATGAATATCAAAAGAAAATGAGCGAAATGGGAAAGACACACAAAAGCGAGTTTTCTGACCTCAAATCAACTTATGAGGCTAAAATCAAGGCGGAGAAAGATCGGTACGCGGCATTGGAACAGGCACGCGGCGAGCAGAATGCTCGTTTTGAAGAGGAAAACCATAACCTCGTGGAAAGTCACACACATTTCCTAGCGGAAATGACCACCGAATATGACCAAAAGGTCGCACACGAGCAGGAACTACAGAGTACGTGCGCAAAGGCGAAAGATACTCTCGTGCAAACAAACGAAACACTCAAGAAACAGCTTGAAGAAGATGCCGAGATGGAGGTCGAGGAGCTTAAGATGAAGTATGAAGTTAAGCTGCAAGAGGAAAGAGAAGCCACGCTGCGGCTCAAGGGTGAAAACGGAATTATGAAAAAAAAGTTTTCAGCACTACAAAAGGATATCGAAGATCAGAAAGAAGAGATTAGGTCTCTGGAAGAGAAGGGCAAGGAATTATATGAGAATATCAAGGGCTTGGAAAAGGATATCCAGGGACACAAGAAGGAAATTCGCGAGCGAGAGGAGACAATTCAAGATAAAGAAAAACGCATCTACGATCTGAAAAAGAAGAACCAGGAACTGGAAAAATTCAAATTTGTGCTCGACTACAAGATCAAGGAGCTTAAGCGGCAGATTGAGCCGCGCGAGAAGGAAATTGCGGATATGAAAAAACAGATCGAAGAGATGGATGCCGAGTTGGAGCAGTATCATAAGAGCAACGCTGCATTGGACCTCATGATCGGCGAGCTGAGGCTGAAGATGGATGGCATGCAGAAGGAGATGGATGCACAGATTCACCAAGCAGCACGTGGTAAGCTATTGATGAAACAGGTGCAAAACGACATCCTGACTTGTGCTCAAGTCTTGGACGACAAGAAAGCGCTCAAGAATGCGGTGATGGTGCTGAACAAGAAGTACGAGCAAGATGTGACACTGGACACAAAGGAACCAAACTCCCAAGCTGAATACAATCGCCAGCGAGAATATTTGGAGAAAGAAGTGGAGTCTTTGAAGCGCAAAATTATGAAAGGCATGACTATCAGCGAGAGTGAGTTGCACCGACTTCAACGCGAAAACGCGCAGCTCACTACGCAAGTGAATGAGTTGCGACGAGAGTTTCATACGGTCAAAATGTCTTCTCAGGAAATGCGAGAAAAGAAGCGGAAACCCACTCGACACGCTTCTGTTATCCACGGCAGCAACAATAAAACAAATGCTGAAGGGACAGGGATACTAGATAAAATGCGGGAAGTCGAGTTGCAAAAGGGTCAGATTCTGCAATTGAAAGAACGGCTTACGCGACTCCAACGTGCAATGGGCGGTGGGCTCCAGCTTTCACTGAATGGAACTAGCGGTCCAACAACCACAGGTGGCCAAGGAACGGTGCGAAAGCCGATTCCTCCACCGTCGCAGCGTTTGCCACCTGTATAAATTACAGTCTATCAATGGCAGCGCTAATAACGGTATCAGTACATCTCGATTATGGGCGTATTCGTGGGACATTTGGGCCAATATGAAACAATACTTCTTGAGCTCACGCATGTGCCGTAGGTTTCACTGCCACTAACGATTGTTCATTTGTCCCGGGGCGTCAGCGGCGCAGTCCGCTTGTCGCGCTTGTACATATCTCGACTTTGCCGAACCATGCGATTCTATTAGCAATCGCGATAATACGAAATGAATCAGCGCAGAACGTCAGTGTCCAGGACATCATAGATATCACCGCTGCGTTGCCGTAACATACGTATTGCTGGAGATGCAGTGTGATATTGATGCGATCGGGAATGTGCACATATAGCACAGTTTTCCCCATCACGAATACTTCTTCCAATCTTATCATTTTGCCCTGTGTGCCGCCCAAATTACAACGGTTAGACCTCAATCGCCACAGCACTCTCTTCGCCCAATACTTACGTCTGGCTTGGTTTCGCATGCATCAAGAAGTGTAAAGCTACCCCACCACACGATTCGTTCGCACAGAAATGAGCTCGACGTTTTATTCGGAGGAGGAAGTCACCATGCTCACTTACTCCATGTCGTGCAGTACTTCTTCCACCACACCTTCGATGATGCAGTCGTTCTTGAGGTCAATGCGCACACGCAATCCCACCAGGCTCTTCAGCAGCACCAGCAGGGAGCGAGGGCGGCCCTTCCTCCTTTGCACACGTTCCTGTGGTCGCGTTGTCTTCATGCTGCTCGCTGGCACCGCCGCCATTGCCGATGGTCCGCCTGCATTTCTCCTTTCCGTGGCCATGGAGTTCAAGATGGGCACTTCTTGAACTCCATCGAGTGGTGGGCTAAGTTAACTCCTTGATTCAAAACCTCAAATGTTTGGCAAATCGTTGTCATATTATAATACGAAGCAAGGACAGGCAACTTGGACAGGTCGGCGCGTCACGAGTACCGGTTTTCGGCTTGACGTTGAGAGGGGTGACGCGCACGGGTGAGCTGGGAGGGGAGCACGTGGGGGATTAGTGCTTGACACCCCAGATCCAGAAGAACAAGAACAGGAGCCAGATCGAGAGGAGAAGCGGAAGAAGATGGCCGCGGCAGCAGAGAGCCGAAGGGGATCACCACTATCACCAACAAGGACGAAGACGGAGGAGGGACGCGAGCGCGAGGCAAGTGAAGCAGGCAGTCGAGGATTTTCACGAAAGAGAAGACACTCGGCGTGAAGTGTGAGGACTAGGAGAGTAAGAGAGGGGGTTTTAGAGCGCGAGAGTGAAGAAAGAGAGCTTTTCCCCAACGACTGCTTTGTGTGAGCTTTGGCGTGGTGTTGAGTGGATTTGGTATTACTACTGGACGCTAACTTAGCGCTGCGATACGAGGCGATACTTATTATGACAAGGATCGACGGTGAATTGTTGACTTTTTTAAAAAGCCAATAATTCACCGTCGACCTAAAAAATGTTCAATAGCATACCATTTATTAGACAAGATTTATCTAATTTTATAGGATATGCAATCATGATATACAACTTGATACTCCGTACATGTTCATCTCCATTTTGGCTAGTATGTGTTCTTGAAGAAAATTTTATTTTGTTTACATACAAAGTAAAATCGAGGTAAATTCTCCTCGAAATACCTGACCACACGAATTCGAACTTATCCGAACCGGTACAGTCCCACCCCCGGCCTACAGGATGGCACCACAGGAAAGATCAAGGGTGCTTCCGCATCCATTCCCTTTTGACGCCCAACCCTTCTGGTCGCCCAGTCTTCGAGACGAAGCGAAGGATTGCAGCGACAGCGGACGCGACGCCCACGAAGAAGACGAAGACGCAAGAGCAGCAGCAGCAGCAGCAGTCAGTACTCAAGATAGCCATGGTGGTCGACAAGGTCACGGTGCAGATGCAGGACGTGCAGCTCGAAGAGAAGAAGAGCGCGCCCAAGAACACGGCGCGCCGCGATCACCTGATCGAGATTGAGCGCGAGGTGAGCGCATTGTGGGAGGCCGCCAAGGTATTCGAGTCCGAGCCGGACCTCTCCAAGCCCAAGTACATGGCGTGCTTTCCGTACCCGTACATGAACGGGTTCCTGCACGTGGGCCACTGGTTCACCATTACCAAGGTGGAGTTTGCGTCCCGGTACCATCGCCTCAAGGGCGAGAACGTGCTGTTCCCCTTTGGCCTTCACTGCACGGGCATGCCCATTCAGGCCGCGGCCAACAAGCTCAAGTCAGAGCTGGAGACGTACGGGTTCCCGCCGGATTTCAGCGGTGACCTGGAGCTTGCCGCCGAGCAGGCCAAGCAAAAGGGCCCGGCCAAGGTGGAAGGGTCGGAAAACAAGGCCAAGGGAAAGAAGTCCAAGGCCGCGGCCAAGACGGGCGGTGTCGTGCGCCAATATGAGATCCTCAAGATGTCCAACATCCCCGAGGAAGAGATCCCGGCGTTCTCGGATCCGATGCACTGGCTGAAGTACTTCCCACCGCACGCGGTCTCGGACCTTAAGCGCTTTGGCACGGCCGTGGATTGGCGCCGTTCGTTCATCACAACGGATGTGAATCCATTCTATGACGCGTTCATCACATGGCAACTGAACTTGTTGAATGAACGCGGCCGTATCTCGCGGGGCAAGCGCCCCAACGTGTACTCGATCCTGGATCAGCAGAACTGTGCTGACCATGACCGTGCCTCGGGCGAAGGAGTCAACCCGCAGGAGTACACAATCGTCAAGCTGCGTGTGCAGGCGCCGTTCCCGGAGAAGCTCAAGACGTTGGAGGGCAAGAACGTGTTTTTGGCGCCCGCTACGTTGCGTCCAGAGACCATGTACGGCCAGACCAACTGCTTCGTGCTGCCCGAGGGCGATTACGGTGCCTACTTGATCAACGACTCGGATGATGTGTTTATCATCAGTCGTCGTTCCGCCAAGAACCTGGCGCACCAGGACTTCTCGCGAGTGTGGGGCAAGGAAGAGTGTCTGCTGGAGCTCAAGGGCTCAGACTTGTTGGGACTTGCGCTGAGCGCGCCGAACGCCAAGTACGAGACCGTTTACACGCTCCCCTTGCTGACCATTTCGATGGGCAAGGGTACTGGTGTGGTGACGAGTGTGCCATCGGATTCCCCCGATGACTACGCCGCGATCCGTGACCTCAAGCAGAAGCCGGCTCTGCGCGAGAAGTACAACATTGCGGATCACATGGTATTGCCGTTTGAACTGGTCCCGATTGTGGATATTCCGGGTTTTGGTGACCTTGCCGCGGTGAAGGTGTGCGATGACCTGAAGGTGACGTCGCAAAATGACAAGGATAAGTTGGCGAAGGCCAAGGAATTGGTGTACCTCAAGGGATTCTACGAAGGTGTGATGCTTGTTGGATCACAAAAGGGGCAAAAGGTGTGTGATGCCAAGCCCGTCGTGCGTCAGGAACTGATTGACAGCGGAGACGCCATCCCATACTGGGAGCCGGAGTCTCAGGTCATGTCGCGCAGTGGTGATGAGTGCGTGGTGGCGCATCTGGACCAGTGGTACCTCAACTATGGTGCGGAGGACTGGAAGCAGAGTGTGTTGAAGCATGTGAGCAACCCTGATACGTTTGATGCGTTCAACCCGATCGCGCTGGGCGAATACAAGGCCACGCTTGAATGGCTCAAGGAATGGGCGCCGTGCCGCCAAGCTGGCCTCGGTACCAAGTTGCCTTGGGACCCTGAGTTTGTTGTGGAATCGCTTTCGGACTCTACGATCTACATGGCTTACTACACGATTTCACACCATCTGCAGGGTAACCTGGACGGTTCCGTGTTGGGCCCTCACGGCATCAAGCCGGAGCAGATGACCAAGGAGGTATTTGACTACATCTTTTTGAAGTCTGCTGCTTTCCCCAGCAACTCGACCATCTCCAAGGAGCTGCTGGATCGCATGAAGGCTGAGTTCAACTACTGGTACCCGCTGGATGTGCGTGCTTCGGGCAAGGATTTGATTCGCAACCACCTAACCATGTGTCTGTACAACCACGCCGAAATTTGGCGTGACGAGCCGTCCAAGTGGCCCCGTGGCTTCTTCACGAATGGTCACGTGCAGGTTGATGGCAAGAAGATGTCCAAGTCGAAGGGCAACTTTTTGACGATGAAGGATTGTGCAGTTGAGTTTGGTGCGGATGCCACGCGATTCGCGTGTGCCGACGCTGGTGACGGTATGGATGATGCCAACTATGCGTTGGATACGTGCAAGATGGCGATTCTGCGTCTTACGACTGAGGAAGAATGGATCAAGAAGACACTGGAGGATAGTGCCAACTTACGTACTGGTGAACTGACGTTCACCGATCAAGTGTTTATGCATCAGATGAGCAACTTCATCAATGAGACCGCCAAGTTCTATGATCTTATGCAGTGGCGCGAGGGTCTTCACTTGGGATTCTTTGAGTTCCAGATTGCTCGTGACAGCTACCGCGACAACTGCATTCGCAGCGAGGTGCCGATGCACCGCGACGTAATCATGCGCTTCATCGAAGCTCAAGTGATCATGTTGTCACCCATCACGCCGCACTTTTGTGAGCACATTTGGAAGCTCATTGGAAAGGATGGCTTCGTGGTGGAAGCGCTGTGGCCTGAAGCGTTGCCAGTGGACTTTTCGTTGCTCCGTGCTGGTGATTTCCTTAACAAGACCGTGCGCCACTTCCGTGAGGCCCTCACCAAGGGTTCGCAGAAGAAAAAGGGAAAGTCCGCGCCCGCCGCCCCAGCTCAGAAGCCTACGCATGCGCATGTGTATCTGTCGAATGAATTCCCCGCTTGGCAGCAGCGTGTGCTGGTGTTTATGGCGTCGGTTTTCGACAGCACCACCAAGACGTTCCCAGCCGACTTTATGAAGATTTTGAAGGCGGAGATTAGCAGCGACGATTCGCTGAAGAAGATCACCAAGAATGTTATGCAGTTTGCTGCGTTCGTTAAGGAGGAGGCGCTTATGCGCGGTCAGGAGGCGCTCGAGTTGAGGTACGCTACCGCTACGCTGTACTGGCACAATATGTATCATTGTAGATGCAAACGCGGTTACTAATCTGTTGTTGATTTGTTGTGTGCTCTGTGATATCATACAGCATGCCCTACGACCAAAAGAAGGTGCTGGAGGCAAACAAGATGTACCTCGTGCGGTCTCTGGAGCTCGAGGATGTCGTCTTTTATTACGCAGACGAAGAGATTCCCGGCGTGGATGCCAAGAAGCTGGAGACGGCATCCCCTGGTAAGCCTGCCATCCACCTGTACACCGCGTAATAGGTGTCCATGATAGATGGCTTGCACAATGCTAGCATTTCTCCGCACGATAGGACCCGATAGTGGAGCGCTTTGGAGGAAGCGTTTCTTGCGTTGGTACTGGTAGCAATTGGCCGGGTGAAATGAACTTGTTCAGTTTGATGGTGTCTCTGCATTATTATAGCAAACATATGATGCAGGATGTAGTGTATACGCTCCAGGCATGGCCTCTTCATTGTTCGCGATTCGTGCAGGCCAATTAGATAAACGCTCTTCTGTGGAAAAGCGTGGATGAAATCCACAGTCATAAATGATGAATGTGGGCGTTCTTACAAACCCAAACTAAAGATTTCATCATCAGTTGGCGCAGAAACAGACATTGACACCACGTTCAGGGCAGGTGCTGCCGCAACGGTAGCCACAGCTGGTGCGAGGTTCATAGCTGCCTCCGCAACACTCGCGTTGATCTTGTCTGCCTCTGCCGCGGCCATTACAATGTGCTCATCCATGGCTTCACTGCATTTCAAATCATCGGCTGATGAGGGTTCAATACATGAATCGACCATTGTCGATGCTGCTGGCGTGGGTGCTACTTCCGTCGGTTCCGTGATCTCTGCAGTCACGGATACTGTTACCGCCGTTGTTGTTGTTGTTTCAGCGGTGGCAGGTGTAGGTGTGGCCGATACAGACACTGCTACGTCAACCTTGGTAACTGGAGCAGCAGGAGTGATAGCTGCGACAGTGGTGTCCGCAGGACTGACCTCCATAGGCTCGACTTGGTACGCGGACGCCAGTGGACCTCCGGGTATCGAATCTCCGACCGCCATCGTCGTATCTGCGGCACCAACGCCTGTGGTGCCAATCCCGGCAATCACATTCTGATGCATGGGTGGATCCAATCGATGGCGCGAACAGTAGCGCGCAAACCAGCCCGGGGAGGCCTTGAAGCTGCCCATCGAGTCGTACTTCTTCGCCAAGAGGATCGCCTGTTGGCGCACCGCCGTCTGCGTGAGCGGCACAAGCTGATACGCAGAGGTCTCCCGTACATGCGCGATCCACTCGTATAGCTCCTGCTCGAACTGCGCGTTGCGCACGAAGGCGCCACGCTTGCGCTTGTCACGGTTCTGCTCATTGCCCATTTGATAGCGGCTCCGGATCGTGTCCTTGATCTGCTTAAGTTTGCGGATCGCGCCCTCCGAGACGCCATATCGCTTGGCCAGATCAACATTCTTCACCTTGGTCTCCCGCGCCAGCGTATCCAGGATTTCCATGCGTTCCTGGTCATTCAGACGGCGTCCCGCGCCGCGCCGACCCATGTTTCTATTTCTTTGATCGGATGCCAATGCCTCTTCGACGTTTTCGTGTTGAGTTCTTTTCTTTTCTTGCTCGGCCCCCTTCGTCTAAGTACGAAATGAATGGTGAGAACGCAAACCTTGCATGTTGCTCTCCTAAATACGGTTCTCTC
>JAADWT010001069.1:0-11412 GCA_023336285.1 Pythium grandisporangium
CATCATTATGACCCACTGGGTTAACTTGGTGCATGCGGGTAATCCTGTAGAAACATGGAGGGTGGCAAGGCCAAGGACGAAGCGGACGGCATGATGCAGGTGTTTTCACAGGCGTTCTTCATGACGTTTCTCGCCGAATGGGGTGACCGATCCCAGGTATGTTGGTGTGGGTCACGGCTAGTTGGTTGCCTTCCCTTTATGACAACTTACCATTTGGACTCGGCCTGCTGGATGATAGATCGCAACGGTGACGCTGTCAGCCACGAAGGATGCCTTCGGTGTTACGCTTGGCGCCATTCTCGGCCACTCAATGTGCACGTGCATCGCTGTCGTGGGGGGCAAATTCCTGGCCGCGCGGATCTCCGAGCGGACGGTCACCCTAGTCGGTGGCGTCGTGTTCATGTTGTTTGCGCTCCACTCGTTCGTCATCGGCCCGCCAGAAATCGAATAGACTAGGACGCATCCCACGCGTAGTACTGCAGTACGGCAGTGCTATTCCCAGTGCATGAGTGAGTATCCATGACGAAGACATTAGACAGATGGATTGTGCATGGTTCGATACGAACTGTCGTGAAACGGTGTATTTTCTCACGACTATCTCATGCACGAGGTTCTATCGTAGCGCGTGGCAGCTACACAACAACACAGGAAACGAAAAAGCAAAATCCACATGCAGATATATAAACTTTACCAGCCTGCGTTTGTCCTCGGCTTTCAAAAACAACGTTTAAAGTCCGTTTTTACTGTAGTCCTGCGTAACGGAATCAAAGGTGAAGACTCCAGTCCCTGGCCGTGCTGCACGCCGGCGTGGATCGTGGAATGACGGAGATGCAGATGGAGATGCTAGTGACCCTGAGCCATGTCGACGTGGCGTACCGTTGCCAGTCAGCGTGGGTTGCAAAGACACTGTTTGACTTCGCAGAACACCGCCATTGCTCCCCGTGCTGGCAAGACTTGTGCCTTGCACTTCGTTGTTGCAAATACGATCCATCCCAGCTGATTGAGTGCGTGCAAGCATGTCTATGAGCTCCATCTGTCGTTGTGAAGAGCGCGCTAACTGCTGCTGCATCTCGAGTTGTGATGAAAGAAGCGAGTCAATCGTTGTTTCCATTTGCTCCACTTTGGCAGCAATGACTCGATCGAGCGATTGCCATAGGGCACTGCTACTGTGTCCGCTCCTGGACGCTGAGGTCAGCGGTCCATAATGACTATGAGCTCGTCCATCGTGCGCAGCGAATGCATTGAAACTGGACGGCTTGGTGACACTCCCACCGCTACTCAGTCGACGTGTTCGAAGGTGGAGCGGTGGCTGCGAGTCAGATCGCTGGAGTGATGACGAAAATGGATCAAACTGATGCATCGCCGCCAAACCATCTCGGTCGTTACGGTGGCGTAGTCTTCCATCAGAGACCAGTGGAGAAAGCGCGGATGACTCTCGAGCTCGCATGTCCATGTCCACGTCCATGTTTAAACCACTGCCATCATTATGATCTGCGTTTTCGAGGCTCAGCGCACGATGTGTGGGAAAGAATGAGACATCCTTCTTTGCCATTCGCATCGCCAAATACAATTCAATGCCGTTGTATTCGGTGATGGGCTTCTTCCGAATATGCACAAACAGGTAAAGGTAGTGCCACATGTTGTGCTCCATGTAGATATGGTCATGGAACCCGCGCTTGGTGCCGCGATCAAAGGTGTAGGCATCAATGGAGCAAATAAAGCAGCGGCTCTGCATGTCCGTAGCCTTTTCACTGTCGGCAGTTCGGAGTGATGCGAACGTATCGATGATGACACCAAACACAATGTTGAGTAGCATGATCAGGAGAACCGTGTTGTAAAGAAGATCAAATACGAGACGACCGTATGAGCGAGCCGACATTCCGAGCGAGTGTTGTTTGAGATACCCACCAAGACCGCCATCGCTCTTGAAACCTTGGTCAAGACTCGTCAGAAAACACTGGAACAAGCGCTGGCACTGGTACGGCTCAGAGCCTGCTCGCTGCCCCGGCGTCAGCGCACCAGTAGGGTTGTAGTCCTCGCGGAAAAAATAGAAGCCAACAATGGCAAAGACGTACACGATCACGAGATACAACAGCACGGTAGCCCCCAACACCTTGGCTGGTCGTACAATCGATCTCAAAACGTTGCTGAGCGCTGGATACCGATTCACGATATCAAGCAAGTGGAACGCAAAGTACAAGTTGTGGACAAATGTGCCAAGGATCGCGATCACGATCTGCCACAGGTAATACAAGACTCGAGGACTCACTAGCACAAACGACAGCGATGTGGCCACCACTTGAATGTATTGGAGTGTGGCAAGCGTGAAAAATCCAGTTTCCCTCTCTCCGATGGCTTGGGGTTGGATTTCTTCATTCTTGCAGTTTGGTGGAAACAGAGCTCGTAGAATACTACCACATACGCCAGTAATCTCACTTGCACCTTTCGACGGTCCACTCGGATGTCTTGTTCTACGGTGAGAAACTGAAGCAAGTTGTTGTAACCGGGCACTCTCATCCTTTGCTGCTACTCGCAATGCTCTTCTGACTCGAGGTGGGAAGAAAAAGTAGTCGTACTCCTCCTCTCTTTCACGGAGAGATCGAAGAAGCTGTTCCGAGTTTTGGAACGCCATTTTTTCGTCGTTTCCATTGCTTAGGCGGTGGGCACTGGCCGTTTTCTTTGACAAGAGCTCCTGCTGGTATTGAACTCGCCGCTTCCATCCTTTTTTTATCAACAAAGGGGCCGAGTTGATTAAGTAACATGCCATAATAGTACACGAGAGAACAAGCTGTAGTCCCCCCGCTAGTGAGATGGCGAACTCAATTGCCTGTGATGGGGCATTGTGAATACCCGTTGCGGGGACCACGAAAGTAACTTGAGACGCTGCATATGGCGCGGATTCAATACCATCCGCTTGGTAGAAGAGAAGTACCATGAGATTAATTGCGATCGCGAGAGCAAATGATATGCGCTTAAGGAATTCTGACTGTTTCACTAGACGCAAGATCAAACGATGACTCTGTAGTCGATTTTGATGAGCCATCTCGTCGACCAATTTGTCGCAGCGTGCAAAAAAATCGTGTAGTTTGTTGGAGCCACGAGATACTTGCCAAACTAATTTCTTCTTGGATTGGTCTGTTAATCCGAAGCACAGCGGGTGCAACGGAAAATAATATGGGATTAAGCAACCCCGATCAGAAGGGCGGGCCTCGTTGTCGTCTGGGTCATTATCATTAGCAGAAGCTGCGCCATGCGATCCATGATTTTGAAACAAGCTTGTATCTCCAGAAAGAGAGGACATACCATGCCGTTGGGGATTCCACATAATTTCTACAGACGCACAGTTTGACTGAAAGAAATGAAACGCATCATGATACTCGCGGGAATTACCGTAACCAGCTGCAGCATATTCAGATATTGATCCGGAAGGGTTGTCAGCCACATCATACAAACCACGAGTATCCGCAGAACTACAGCGTGGAATCCATTCGGCGATCGTCGGAAAGCTATCGGCAAGGCGACGCAAGAGGATGTACATATCGAAACCCATTCCGATGTAGAAATCATTGCTGCATTCAACATTGCCAGCGTAGGTACCGTCGTGTTCCGTGAGAAAGTATTGATATACCTCGACGAGATTCCGCTGCAACGCATCAAAATGAAGTTCTTGCGCAAGATGGGAGTGGATCGTGTGGTCTCTTCTTCCTTCGAGAAGGCTTAGAAGCGTTACAACTACAGAAGCACGCAACTTTCGAATCAGAAACAGGTTCTCCGGTGACGTATGACCAAATGAGTGCATCATAAGTGCATTCACAACACTAAGAAACTTGAAATTTGCCACTGTTTCTTGAGCTTCAATGCACGGGCCCTGGCAAAACTCAGTAATCGTGTCGAACAACTGAATAACGAGGCCAATATCGGCATCAGCGAGGGTAAGATAGGTGTTTACTAGAAACGAAGTCGTCGTTTCTACAAGGTTGAATGTCTCTTTGGCATGCGGTTGAGAGATGAGGCATCTTTGTACGCTAAGGTAATGACCCTCGCACAAAAGTTGAAGGAACCGAAATATAGACGTAGTTGAACCACCCACTGCTTCGAATGTGTCTTGAGCAAGAGGAAGCACTAAACCAATCGGTTTACTACCCATTTCCATTCCAAACATAGATCGCCTTGACGTGTTTGTAGGCAATGACTCTCGTGGTGGCTCAGGTTTGTTGGACCATGGTTGGAAAAGCGACACAGGAGACATCACTGAGGAGAACTGATTACTACTATTTCGTATTTGCTTGCAAGCTGTATCAATTTGACTTTGGATCTTCCCGAAGAATAAACCATTCGAGCTTTCCATCCAGTAAGTGTGAAAAGTTTCTTGCACTTCAGTATTCATCCCATCCAACAACGCCACCCCAAGCTCAATGCAACGTCGAAATATAGCGTCATCGTCTCTTGTTGCAATTAGTTGCACAACTAGCTGCGTGACTCCAAGCTGGTTCAATTTAACCTGCATCGCGTGTCGGCGTGCTTTGTCATTAATAGCAGTGATCATGCGGTAAAATACATCTAGCAGGATGACATTGGTTTTCACGTAATTAGAGTCCTGAAAGGCTTGCACATGAGCCACCAGTTTTGAGACAACCTTGTCAAAGGTGAGTGCGACGTTGCTGATATGTGTTATTGGATCAAACTCGGACCGGAGTGTCGCCTCAACGGATAAAATATTCTCAACCATGAAATTTAGCTCGTCTCGAATAGCCGAGTCTATACGGGGGTCACTGCACATCCCCCATAGAAACTGATCAAAATCATTCGTGTTCTGCTGCTGGTGACCGTGGCCAGAGGGAAGAGTGGCAACACGACAACGATTGAAGAGATTTCGGTATCGACTCCCAGAGGTCATATCATATGGTACCGAATACGCAGCTTGTCGAGAATATGGGCTTGTTGATCGCTTCTGCGATTTGGTTGAAGAGGCTGGTCTACACATTTTCAGCCCCCTAGGCAACCTTAGCTGACGCAAGATTCCCTGGCGCCTGAATGCTGTCGACAATTGCTTGCTCCCACCTTGCGTATCCTCCTTCGTAATGTTCCGCGTTGACAGCTGAACTTTTTCGGGAGGCGTACTTAAATCACTATTCAAGTTCGGCCTCGAGTCGAAGCTGCTAATATGATGTGGTAGTGCGAGCGTATTGTAGTTTTGCTGCTCAGCTCTAGAAATAGGAGCGCGCTGGTCGCTCGCTGTGCTGCTATGCCTCCTCCGACCCAGATGTAAATCAGTGCGGAGTCGTTCTGAGTCATGTTCACTTACGCACCCTGAGTGTTTGCGATGTGCAACAGGGGTCTGAACACGGTCGTCCTGGTCTTTTTGGGCAAGTATTTCTCCGACAAACCCACGTAAAGTTGTATCCAGAACAACGCTGGACAGATCTGGTCTTGTACTTCGAGTTAATGATTCGGTCCATAGATACGTCAAGCTGAATGAGGTTGAGGTTGATGATGGTAGATAATACATTGGTTTGTCAAGGATGTAGACGATAGCCTCAATTACCTCAAGTGAATCCTCATCGAGTGACCAGTCTTTCATAGGGCACACTGCGAGAAGAGCCATCATTCCGTGGAAAAATTGTGTCACTTCTTCACTTGGCTCATCATTCATACCCGTCATGTGCGGAAAGTCTCGTAAATAGGATAGCGCTGTCGGTAGGAGCGCATGGATTAACAAGCACATCGTTGTTGATTCCAGTGGGCCTCTTGCTCTTGCGAACACTGACTTCGCTTCCGCGTTCTTCGTTTTCTGAAGTGATATGCGTGCCTTCCTGTTGACGTCTTGGTTTTGAAGATCTTGCAAGTAGCCAAACACGGACGCCACACACGTGTCGCTTAGTTGCGCGAGAACTCGAAAAAGCAGCTCGTCATCGGGGGCATCAGTATCATCTGCAACTAAGAATACTTGATTCAGAAATCGCAGAAGTGCGTATTGCAAGCCTTCCGTGCAATGTGGCAGAGATAACAAATCAAGCACAACAGACAGAGGAATAATCTGCTGACAGATTGCCTGGCATTTTGTGTTTTTCCCGATGGCACATGCAGCAAACAAGTGGAGTAGGCGCGTATGGTACTCCAATATTCTTGAGTCTTTTGCAACTGAATCATGGTTTGATCCAACTGCCAGTGCTCTTGAGTCTGATTGCAAATCATCGTTCTCGCTCACAGGAGTTTTCGGCTTCGCAGTGTGAGCGGCATGTGGTGTACGTTTGGTTACTCCAGAGAGGGCAGAGATTACATTCATATCACCGCGCAACGCGTTGAAGTACCGATTAAATAATCCAGCGAACAGTTGAGTTGTCTTGTTTGCGTTGTCGAATAACTGCAGGATCACCCCGTTTTTAAGGGATTTTACCATCTGAAAGAGGACAAGTAACTGATTTTCATGGATCGGCTCTTCATCACATAGTACCAAGGACTCCAAAAAGTAGAGATAACGGGGATTGCCAGGGTCTTCTGTGATTCTATGAACGAATATATTCACCACTTCAGTCGGCAGCATCTTGTACATCTGTCGATTGTGTGCGTAGATACTTACTAAGAGCTGTTGTGCAATTTCGTGGTCACCAACGTAACGAGCAATCATTGCAACGTGGGGAGCCAGTAAAATTTGATTTTCAGGATCTTTGTTGCAGAATCCACAGAGAAACTTCATGGCATCCTTGAAAACAGATTCAATTTGGTCTCGCTGGCGTCTCTTTAGCATTTCGGTAGCCTCCGTGCTTACGACTTGAGATACTTCCCTCCCTGAAAGCGATACCTCAGTGTCTGTTTGACGGCGGTAATGAGCTTCATAAAAGTGCTCTCCATCGAGCATCATGCTCACAACATATTGATCCGCCTTCAAATTACGCAAGAGTCGTTTTCCTTCTGATAGCGCATTTGCACCGGACCTGGACGTATGCAAACGATCGGGTACTTCCCGCCTTCTTGCGAACGGGAGTATTTGGTGGCAGCTGGACTCCTTGCTAGCGCATCCCAATGCATAGTCAAGATTGTAAAGGGCCTTGGCATTTCTTAGTTTTCGATTTGGTGGGGCTTTGCTATTCTCCTGAGCACGAGCAAACACTGAGTCCGTCGCCTTGATACCATACTGCGGTGTGTGTGGCGCATCCTCGTTTGGAGACTGAGAACCACCGCTGGCTACATTCATCGATCGCGAAATAAAGGGATGTTTTGCTACAACATCCTGGATTGACTTCAATAGCGAGGATGCCAACTCCGCCTTCTCAAAATCAGATTTTGAGGTTAAGTCCATCCACACTTCTGTTGTCTCGCAGAGTCTTCGTAGTTCATCAACATCGTCCTTCAGTCGGTTGTAAATAGCGATGGTCTCCGTGGAGACGAGTAGTTGAACGTTTTGCATAGTCTTGAGCAACTGGTCATGCTGGTTAAATTGCTGTAGTAAGAGCTCAAGTGCTTTCGAAACCAACGGTGGATATTCATACATGAGCATCTGCATTAGCACTGTGGTCACATCTCGCCTTGCCAGTTGAGACAGTGAAAATTTGCAGCTCAACGATCGTTTGCCAAACATCAATTTTGAAAGAGGTGATATTCTGTCTAGAGTAACTCCTTGTTGGGACGAGGTAAGTTTACCACCAGCCGATCGAATGTTGTCAGCAACGCCATCGACAGCGTTTCGCCTATAGCGGGCGCCCTTCGTACTGTTTCCGTTTTCACGAGCACGAAGCCAAGCACGAAAGGCAGTAAAAAACACTGAAATCTGATAATCGAGACGTCCATTGTCGACGAGCTGCAGTATTTCACAAATTTCGTTCTTGATATCCATGACAATACGATTTTGATCTGTCATCTGGTGACGCGACACGCCACCTTTGATGCAAACGTGATTGTTGATATCTGTATGATCTGGACGGCGCAAATATCCTGAAGGAATGGCCGTATCACGTGGGGATGAACCGCCAACCATATATTTTTTCCCCCGCACTTGGTCAACTCCACTCCCAATAGCACCCGCAGGACTGCGTTCTTCGTTTTGCTGTATCCATGTCGATATTTCCGCTCCGTACTGCAAAACTGGATCCCTACCGGCCGATCCTGTCGATATAGGTAGCGTTTTGTCTAGGAGTGTTACGTGGTTGCCATGTAGACGAGAAGGTGGAACGGGGCATGCTGACCGAATGTCTGAATCATACACCGCAGAACGAGGATTACTTGTAGGCAGTCCTTGATGCGGAACGGACGACAGTAGCGTTGTGAAAAGATTGTCAACGCTGTTAGTGACTGAATCACGTCGACCTCGGATAGCGGGAGCGGAGTTGGTTGGGGAAGAAAGCTTTTTAACGCGCCATTTGGACATCGGTTGCTGCTTGTAATCCCTTCGTGGTGATGATCTGTCATGTGCACTATCAAATCGTTCATCCAAGATCTCCACAAATCCGATCACCAGTTTGGAAAGGTCTTGCTGCGTTGAGTACATACCAAATTCTACCATTTTTTTGCACACCTGCACGATTGCCAACGTTAGTTGATTTTGAGGCGTCTCGTCGATCTCAATCTTCCCTCGCAGTCGCCCAATATAGGAAAAGCACAAAAATTTTATCTGCGTGAAAAATGAAATATCATCCGCTGAGTATCCTTCCACACTGAACGCGGGCACAGCTTCACTTCCTTGGGCTCCAATATCAGTCCAGATACGGGTCAAATTTGGACACGTGACAACTTTCTGTGGTTCACAGTCGATGTATGCCACTCGAATGAGATTTAGCAATATTGCTCGGATTGAACGCGACAGATTGGGATCTTTCACACAGGCGAGCAACTTCTCCCGTGGAAACGTATTTTGAATGTACTCGATGCTGACATAGTTTCGGTCCAAGCAAAGAGCAACATATAACTGGAGCAAGCCATAGCAATATTGGCCAAACCCACGGTTCTTGTTGTGCAAATAGTAATCCTTGTAAAACGACGCCAGATCCATCCACGTTCCGTGCTCGCCGCAGAACATATCTTCATAGTTTGTTTGCTCTTCATCCGGGCATCGAGAACTTGATCCTCTAAAAAATAGCTCGAATCCGCCTGAACTTGGGCGAAATGGCACAACAACGTAGTCATGGTATCCATTGGTTTTGTTAAACAAAAATTCACAAATCGCCTCTTGGGTTTTGGGCACACCTCGACCTCTCGAAGTGCACAACGCAACAAGAAATTGCATGAACCGAATAGATCTTCCTCGCGACTTAATCAATTCAAAAAATTTTCGTATGATACTCCCGTAAGCGGTGATCGACTCCACGAGATTTCGATTTTCACGGAGGAGATATGACAACGGGAGCGATGCCTGGAATCCGTTTCCGAGTAGCTCCATTAAAATGGGCATCACAGATTCAACCACTTGTAGTTCATTTGCCCGGTTGCCATAGAATACATGAACCAGAAGTGTGTTCGAAGCTAGAATAATTCGGTTTACGCTTTGCATCACCATCATGCGGACGTCACTTCTGGGGCCATTTCCTGACCCAATATTGGATTCCCTCGCACCTCGTTCGGTTATTTGATGAAGGCTGTGTGATTGGTAAACGTCTTGATCATCAACCATGACAGCATCGCCTCGCCTTCCTCGCTGCTGACTTTGCAGAGAACTCGGTTTCCCGGGTGACGGTGAAGAATATCTTACTTCGGAGCTGGGTACGTCAGCTTCTTCGTCAGAATCATCTGATGCTTTTGACAACCTTGTGAACGATGAGTTAAATGTCGAGACTTCATCAACCAAGAATGGGCCGCCATATCGCTGGAAAGGTGCCTTGATCGTATGCATTAAGAGGTCGATATATCCATGCGTTCGAAGCATGTTTTGGCGGGAGCGAAGTTGAGAAGTTGACCTATTCGCTGCTTCAACACAAAACATGATCAAATCGGCTATAGCATCTTCGACTCGGTGAAATATCCCAAGCGTATCTTCCTGATTAAAGATATTCAAATCTCGAGTGCCATTATTGTGGGCTTTGCTGACGGAGCTTGCCATGCGGACCACGAATTCGCGCAAGACTTGTTTGAAAGAGATCAACAATAATGTATCGTCTAATTCTGATTGAGAAACAGCAACAATCTTGAAAGCATCTTCATCTCGTGCCCCATGGAGAGCAACCAATGGAAACGATGAAACAGTGTCACCATATTTGGACAGCGACTTCGATGATATTCGAATATCCGTCATACTCGACGCATGCGTTTCTGGAGAGTGGACAAAGCTCTGAGTAGTGAGGTGTTGAAGAAGAACAACAGCATCGTTTTCTACATGATCCCTACGCATGACAAAGTTAGTTCTTACAACAGTAATATGAAGCACAAATCCACACACAGCATATAAATATACGGACTTTTCATCTGCAACAGCAGTCGGCATCAAGCGAAACGTTTGAGGGATTTCGTACGCAACCACATCCACTTGATCACGTGTCGGTACCCTGAACATTACCGGACTCCTCGGCGTAGCGTGAGCGACGTTAAAAGAGGATGATACCGCGAGATATCTTCCAGTTAGAATGTGACGCAGGCACACAATATTTTCCCAGAGGATGCTTCCCCCTTCGTATGTTGATGCGCGCTCAAGTTCCCACAGTGTGTCAGACGACAACGTCAGATCGCCACGATCTTCGTCCACATTCTCTTCGTTAATATCGCTGTACTGAAGGTTCACAGGTGGGTGACGATCACCTCCAATTCCAGTACCGCATTGTAGCCACGAATTAGATTCTAAGTGAAACAAACGCACACAAGTTCCTGCTCGTATTCCATTCGCGCTCCGACGGCCTCCATCTTGATTTTCGCGCGCCCTTCCTTCATTATCTTCATGTTTTTCGTACAAAACGGCCCTCCAATGCGAGGTATGGACGCTTGAGCCAACGACAGAACTAGTAAACAAATCCCCAGCCCGGTTCGAGACGTACAGACTGTACAGTTGCGCATCGCTTGCACTCGTTAAAACTAACTGCTCAAAACCATAAACAAAATGCAGGTACTGAGTATAGAGGGCACCACTGCAGATTGCGGACCCTCCAGTGCATTTGAAATCTCACCTGATCCGTCATTTGAACCGGAGCGCCTTTAGTTCTCAGCTTAAATCGTGGGATCACATTAAACTGCGCACGTGGCGAACCTGCCCCAAGACACACCTGCATCACGATGTTACCATTAGCATTCGCGACATCAACCTTAACTGCGTCACCACAAACCGAACATTACCTGTGCGTGTTCGCGTCCACGAAAAGGAAGTGGTGTCGTATCGAGTAATACATATAATCCGCTTTTGACATGGCGCAATTGAATAGCCTGCAGTAAATGAGCGCCCATGTTCGAGTGTTGAATACAATGGGCACGTATTGAATCATAAGTGGGGGGGGGGGG
>JAADWT010000107.1:0-36843 GCA_023336285.1 Pythium grandisporangium
CCCCCCCCCCCCCCCCCTGCCTTCTCGATTGTACTGGGACGTGGAGCGTGGAGCCATCCATGCTCCCCTCGCCGGGAGGGGAGGAGGAGAGCAGCGGATTAGGATTTCGGATATCGGATTCGCTCGACTCACTCTGCGATTTGCGTATTCCTACGGAAGCAAGAACAAGAAGAAGAAGAAGCAGTGAGCTTTGATCAGCTCAATCACCTCACACACATAGCCCCACTCCCTCCATCAGCCATGGCGCATGAAACCACGACCGAGCAGTTGGCGCTGGATGCGCTGGGCATCTCCAACACATGCCCGGTGTTCCACAACCTCACGTATGCGCAGCTGGCGGAGCATGAGCGCAAGTATGAAGAGGGGCAGTTCACGGCCAATGGCACGTTTGCGGTGGATACGGGCAAGTTTACGGGGCGCTCACCCAAGGACAAGTTTATCGTCAAGCAGGAACCGTCACAGGAGAATGTATGGTGGGGTGAGATCAATCACCCCACGACGCCCGAGGTCTTTGACATCTTACTGGCCAAGGCACAGAAGCATTTCTGCGGCGTGGACCGCATGTACGTGTTTGATGGCCACTGTGGTGTGAACGAGAAGACGCGCTTGAACGTGCGCATCATTACCGAATTGGCGTGGCAGCATCATTTTGTGACGAATATGTTTATTCGTCCCGAGTTTGAGAAGGTGGCCAAGCAGTTTGCCGCTGATTTCACGATCATCAATGCCTGCAACGTGGTGGATGAGGACTGGGAGGCACACGGTCTGCACTCGGAGGTATTTGTCGTGTTCAACATTGAGAAGCATTTGGCTGTGATTGGGGGCACGTTTTACGGTGGCGAGATGAAGAAGGGCATTTTCTCGATGATGAACTACTATTTGCCACTCAAGGGCGTCATGGCGATGCATGCGTCGGCCAATGTTGGCCACGAGGGCGATACGGCCATCTTCTTTGGGCTCTCGGGCACGGGCAAGACGACACTTTCGGCTGACCCGAAGCGCGAGCTCATTGGCGACGATGAGCATGGCTGGGATGACGAAGGCGTGTTCAACTTTGAAGGCGGCTGCTATGCCAAGACGATTGACCTCAGCGCCGAGAATGAGCCGGATATCTTCAATGCCATTCGCCGCGACGCGATGCTCGAGAATGTATGGCTGGACCCAGCCACGAACGAGCCGGACTATTACAACAAGAGCAAGACGGAGAATGGCCGCGTGTCGTACCCGATCTACCACATTCCGCACCACGAGAAGAGCTCGAAGGGCGGCCACCCGAATGCCGTCATCTTCCTCACCTGTGACGCGTACGGTGTGCTTCCCCCCGTGGCCAAGCTCACGGCGGGCCAGGCACAGTATCACTTTTTGTCGGGGTACACGGCCAAGGTTGCTGGCACGGAGCGTGGGATTACGGAACCTCAGGCCACGTTCTCGACGTGCTTTGGCGCGGCGTTTATGACGTTGCACCCCACCAAGTATGCAGATTTGCTCAAGAAGAAGCTGCAAGAACACGAGACGCATGTGTTTCTCATTAACACGGGCTGGAGCGGTGGTGCCTACGGTGTGGGCAAGCGCATGAAGCTGGCGTACACGCGCAAGTGTGTGGATGCCGTGCTGGATGGCAGCATTCTCAAGGCCGAGTTCACGGAGGACCCCGTGTTTGGTGTGCAGATTCCATCGGTGGTTGAGGGAGTGCCGACTGAGATCTTGAACCCACGCAACGCCTGGGAAGACAAGGACGCCTTTGATGCAACCGCCCACAAGCTCGCACGCGAGTTCACGGAGAACTTTAAGCAGTTCATCCTGCCCAACAATGATCTGTCGGTGTATGGGCCGCGCGCGTAAATGTCGTCTCGTTATCCCCATCATTGTATCGCTGTCTAGCAGCCAACCAACTTCCCCCCCCACAACAAACAAAATAAACCAACTATGTGATCAAAAACTTAATTTTCTACGGCCTAGCGAGAGTCTCGAATACTTATTCGTCATCGTTTTGCGATAGGATGGCGTGTGTGGGGCCACAAAGGTACTTAATCTCAGTGATATCGCTCACTTGCGTGGTCACCTTGTCTGCGGTCGAGTCGAGAATCCAGCCCAGGCCATCGAATTCACGTTGCAACTGTAGAGGCTGAAGCGTGACACTGCCCTCGCCATCATCGACGGCGGTCACTGTGCCACATAACCAGTCGCTGGCGATGGGCTGCCAGGTTTCCATGCACAGTGTGAGTGTCTTGTAGGCGATGGCATCGCTGTCTTGCAGACCACTGGGCGTGGGTAGCGCCACACTTGAGTCGGTAGGTTTGGATGGGTACGATGCGAGTAATGCAGTCCAATCGAGAGCAGGCGTCTCGTTCTCGGACGGTGGGGCCGCCTCCTTATCCTGCATCGATGCCACAATCTCATACGGACGCTTCCACATCTCGGTCTGTTGTTTCTTCTTCTTCTTCTTCGTGCCCTGCGACTCGGTTGCTTCACTTTGCCGTTGGGTGTATCCACCATACTGAGGACTCTTGCGTTGCAGCCCGGTAATATAGGCGGGCTCTATGGACTGTTCATGCCTGGCTGCATGACTGTCGGCTACGCGCGATCCACGTGGGCCATACTTCTGCAAGTTGGTGGGCACAACAAATGCCTGTCGCGTGACCGGTTCAGCTGCCGTCACGATGGCCACGGGCGTGGCCGAGTCATCAAACCGCACATGACTTGGCGCGCCATTGCGTGCACCATTCACAGGACGCCCACGAATACGAAGTGGACGCATGTCACGCGGGGCCTGCTCACTCACCGTGGCTGAATTCTTGGAAGTCGCTGAGGCTTGTTTACCTGGCAATCCAGTGCTATTGACATGTTTAGATGGGCCATTGCTGGCGCCTGGAACGGCTGAGTCGGTGTCCTTCTTTGCGCGCCGTCGTGGGCGTCGACGTCGGCGTGTTGGTTGATCCTTGTTGCCACCAGCAGATGGTGTCGGCTTGGTGGATCCTGTGAGACTGGGGGTAGTTGCCTTGCTAGCCGGTAGCGCTGACTCGCGCTTCTTGGCGGCGGGGACCGAGGTATCGCTCTCACTGTCGCTGCTGTCGCTATCACTGCTGCCACTGCTGCTGCTACTGCTGCTACTGCTGCTGCTACTGCTGCTGCTACTGCTGCTACTGCTGCTACTGCTGCTGCTGTCGCTTCCACTCGTATTGTTGGTGCGTCTTGGCATGGCAGAGACAGCGGAGGTCGGTGGCAACGCAAATGATCGGTTCTTCTTTCGAGACAATGCTTTCGAAGTAACTGCAGGTGGGTTGTCACCCTCGCGCTCCTCTTCGCTGCTGCTATCTTCCGTCAGCGGTGGTTCTGCTTCAACAGCTTTCTTCGCCGTTCCATTCGGACCTGGAAGAATCTGCCGTCGCTTGTAAGATTTTCCGTTGGTATCACTCGCACGGCCAACCGCTTTCCGCTTCTTCCCCGGCTTAGCGCCTTCCACGTTCTCACTGGTAATCAACGCTATCTTCTTCTTCTTCTCCTCCTTCTTCTTCTCCATCTTCTTCTCTTTCTTCTCCTCCTTCTTCTTCCGTTTCTTCTCCTTCTTCTTCACCTTCTTGCTCTTCTTCTTACTGGCCATCTCGTGTCCAGACAGAGTACTCAACTCACGTCGATCCTCCTGGTCTTGGTCAGCGGCGTCACGCGTGTCAATGAAAGTGACGCATTTCAAAACGAGCGTGTCATGGTCACGGATCACATCAATCGCCTGGTTGGGGAGGACATGGAACCCATCCAGCAGTAGCTCAAGCCCATCGGGGCATCGGTGAAGAAATCCAAATTCGTCTGCGATCTCGCGCAAGAGATCGCCCACGAGCCGCACGTTGCGCGGAATCAGGTACCAGCTGAGTGCGTATCCGCGCTGCCGCTGCAGGTACAGCGCCATCTCGTCCTGGAACACCAGCTTCACACGGCAGGGCGCTATGCCAGGCCTCTGGTAGGGAAGGATCGCGCTCATGGGCATCGCTGCTGACGGCGCACCGCTACCGACGCGCAGAGGAGGATGCCGCGGTCGCGCCTCCACCATCTAATAATCCAGTTGGATGCCTGTGTCTTTGATGGCCAGGATCCAGATCGGTGACAACGGGTTAGTAACTGCAATGCGACGGAGTTAGCTAACCTGCGACCGCCGCGCAATGATCCGCTCACCGTCATCGAATGGTAAATGCGGCCCATGCTCGAGCACGAATTGGAAATGCGCTTCATGAGATAGACGCGAAGGGAAGCCGCAGGATCTCCCAACGGGTACGCACCACACTGACCAACAAGCAGTGCCGGTACCGTACGCACGTCCAGACGTACGTACGCATCCACCTTTCGCTCCGTCATCCATTGCGGGTCACGGTTACAGTAAAGCGCTCCGTCCATTTGCTCTGCATAATACAGTTGAGAGGGCGCAACCGGTCGTAAGCGAGCAAGTACCAGCCGGGGAGCGAGGGGGGGCACGAAGCAAACGAGGAAAGGGAGGCTCGAGCCACAGTCATTATTATTCAACTGACAGCCTCGTCGGCCTCCTTACCTGATCGTGCGCGACGCGGCGGTTGATTCACGCACGGCCACCACGTGGGAGCAACACAAAGGGCGACTACGCCAGAGTGGCTGCGACGAGGAGCACCACCCTCCGCGTCCCTGCCCCCAACTTCAAAAGAAGACGAAGAAGCAGAAACAGAAGCAGTAGCGGTAGTGGTAGCACAGAAGCAGAAGGCGAGGGCGAGCGTGAGAGAGGACGAGGGGGAGCTAACGGCGGCGTGGTCGCGGTCAACGAAACGGTGAGGAGCCGATGGATCCCACCACCAGCACCACTACCAGGAGCGTTGCCGTGAAAGCGGGGGTGGCCGTCGGCCCGCGGTCGCTTGCGAGTATGGTTCAATCTCAGTCTGACACGATGGCGAATGGAAGGAACGGTGGTGGGAGTGGTGGTGGCAGTGGCGGTAACGGCAGTGGTAGTGGCCATGCGAATGGGAGTGGGAATGGCGCAAACAGCGGGACTGCCGCCTGGGCGCTTGGCGCTCAGCGACGCGATCGCAAGCTGTGGACCACGTTGCGCCAACGCGTGGAGGCCGACATTGAAGTACAGGCGCTAACCTCGGTCGAGTTGGAGGAGATCCTGCGGCAGCTGTTATCCATTCCATTGCCCACGGCACGCGCTCGTGGCGATGAACTGGCGGCCGTGCTGGTGGCACTGGCGCGTGTGCTGCCCGCACGCTCGGGTCTGCTGTGCTCAGAGTACATGCGCTTCATTCAAAAGGCGGGGTCGAAAGAAAAAGTGACATTGACCACGGAACAGCTGCACGTGGTGGTGACGTTCCTGCTGGCGTTCATCGCGACATGCGCAAGCTGGTACACGGCCACGGCGTTGCGTGCTCTGGGCCTCATCTTGCACGACAATGCGGACCGCGTGACCGCCGACGAGTTTGATCCGCTCTTTGCTGTTTTGCTCAAGTATCTTGACCCAGCCGGGGTCGATCTGGAAGCACGGTATGCGGCGACGAGTTGTGTTTCCAATGTTTGTTCACAGGCGGCCCGCACCACGGGCGTGCATCGCTTCTTTGCTACATTACTGCGGATGGTGACGGAGAATTTTCGACAACAGGCACTTCGTTTGACCACGGGGGAGTCGGAAAGTGAACGCATTGTGGTCAAGGCCTGCACGAGTAGCATGAAATGCATTTACACAATTATCATGGCCAACTTTGACCAACTGGGGGATCGCATTGAGGCTGCCCTACCTGGTTTGCTGAGCTCGATGCGTCAAGTTGTGGGTTATGGACTTGTGCCGCACCACGAACGAACACGAGATAAAATGGTGTTTGCTATTCATGAAGAACTGGCACCATCGGATTCCGACTCGTCGCTTTGTGGGTCCGATGCCGGAGCCAATAGTGCTGGCAGCGTCCATGGTCAGACAGGAGAGTACGTAGGACCTGGTGATTTGTTTAGTTCGACCTGTCATCACCATGGCATTGGGCTCATTTGTTTACCGGTGATTGTGTTTGTCCTGTGTATGATTGATTGATTTCCACAGGGGCTTGCTTGCGCGTCTACGAATCACAGTATTGCTTGCGCTAGAGGCAATTGCCCAGCATTTTCCGCGCTCCATTACTTCGTCGGTGGGCTTGTACCTGCCGGAGCAAAGCACACCATTCATGACGCTCTTCAACTCTACGCCATCGGTTCTGACGCTATTGATCGCGGATCCATGTGAGCGAGTACGAGTTGCCGCGGCCAAGTTTTTGGAGGCCTTTTGGGAGAAGATCCCGTTGAAGCAGTACTTCCGTCATACATCAAGTATGGTGGCCCCCACGACATCGTTTGCTTCGATGCCCAAGCGTATTTCGTATATGTTGTACCAAGTGCACATCACGCTTGTGTATTGCATACAAAATGAAAGGGATGGCGTGGCATTGATTCAAGTACTCAAGGTAAGCAGTATTTTGTGACTTTCACCGGCGTGCTATCTGGATGAAGATGTTGATCATGAATGAATTGCACCGATATGATTATCTGTGTTATCTGCGGTTCCGTATGGTCAGAGCGCAGCTTCAGTGATTCAGCATTGTCCGTATGCCAACGTCGCGGAGCTTTTGGCTGCAAGCGACCTGAAGCCACCACTCGCGAGTGTGATGAAGGCGCTTGCGTCGAGTTTGTACGCTGCAACATCTTCTTCTGGTAAGATTTCGACGATATGTCCACTGCTACTTTGCTGGTTTTGTGGCTTAAAGCGGGTATAACGTTGTATTCATTTGTATTGTGGTACGGGTTTGATTCTCCTGTAGATCACAGTGTCCGCATGGCCAGTATGTCGTGTTTTTCTGCTCTTTTGAATGTGCAGGACACGGTGCCTGCGCTTTTGGAGTGGATGGTTGTGACCAGCAAGTCCAAGGAGGTAATCTCTGTAGCGCAGATCTCGATCTTGTGTGGGACCGTCTCGCTCAGCAAACGTTCCTTTGTGGAAGAGTTGTTGCTGACCGCATCAAGTCCTGACGATACCTCACGCAATCTCATGCGGCTGGAGGCGATGTCATTGCTGTCCAAGGTGGCTAAAAACTACTCTGCAGCGTTAAGCACGCACTGGAAGCGACTCTCGGAGTTTATGTTGTGTGCGTTTCAAGATATGGACCCGAACGTCCGCTTGCAAGCTGTGAAGATTCTTGAAAATCATATCAAGGGAGAAGGATGTGCTGGTAGTACAAGTACAACCGAGGCATCGCGATTGCCACTCGAGAACGCCACTGAAGGGAGGGAACCGATCCCCACCATGCGCTCGACACGTCGCGCCTGTCTGGACTTCATGGCGAAACACCTTATTCGTGCATTCCATGATACGTCTCATCACGTGCGAGCAAGTGTCTGCGCCTGCTTCACGTTGTTACAGCAACACGATTGGCGGTACTTGCAAGAACGGCCAACAACATCACGGCTGTTAGCAGTTCGCACAGCACATCCTCCCACGAATGATGCGCAATCGCTGGACATTTACACACGTGTGTTCTTGCAAACACCTCGCGATAGCTCACCGGTCGTGCGGGCGGCGGGGTTTCGTCTTCTGGGATCACTATGCCTGGTGCCTCCGTTCAAGACACGCGAGTTATCAAGCGCAGTCGTATCTGCTGCATTGGATGCCCTTGGAGACTCCACGTTGAACGTGCGAGTCCGTGCGGCATGGGCCATGGGAAACGTTTGTACAACGATTGGGCCAGAGGCTATTTCGATAACGAACGACACGAACGCGTATGCGGCATCACAGTCAGCATCACATGAGCCCACTCTGTACAAGCTCTTACCAGCACACCACATACGGGTTATTGTGGAGAAAATGCTGGTGCACATTGGTGACAATGACAAGGTGGCGTCAAGTGTTGCTCGTACCCTTGGTCTTGTGTGTCGGTGGCTGTATTTTGAGCCGTTTGTGCGGACTATACCCCTTCATGAGGCATTGCGTTTGCAAGATTTGGTGTGTCAGACCATGAACATTCTTTCCACCAAGGTGAATACTGGATCACCAAAAGTGCGATGGAATGCGTGCCACGCTATCGCCAAGGTACTGTTGTGTCCAGGACTACCGTTGGCCTCTGTGCATTGGGCGCCGCAAGTGTTTCACGCGTTGGTCAGCGCCGAAGCTCAACAAGAAAATTTTAAAGTACGCATCAGTGCCTGCAGTGCATTGCGTGTGCCAGTGTCCCGAAGTTCGTATGGATCTTTCTTCCCCGCCGCACTTCAAGCCACTCTAGATGCGCTCGAGACGGCATCAGACCTCAAGGATGTGACTGAGTTTCGGTACAAGGAGCAGCTTGAAACGCAACTTTCTTTCACGCTTGTACACCTCATCCATGTGGCTTCTTTGGACGATGACCCTTTGATATGGCACGCGATTCAAGCAAAGCCAGTGGATTTTCTGTACGATTGGTTGTTTCACAATCTCCATCGCATGAAAGCAGCCATCGAGAAAGAAAGTGAGGCAGCACGGGATTCAAATGGTGAAGGCAACGATAACTTTCAAGACGGTGGAGCAGGAGCTGGTCGCGGAGGCCCTGGTGGGGCCGGGTCGGAAATGCACGACGTAAATCCAATCAAGAAGGACGAAATTTTGTCAGCGGTGTGCACATTGGTGCGGATTCTGCAGCGAGAGGATACGACGCGGACTTACTCGAAACGCTGCCTGTCGATTCTGTATGATGCCAAGCTTGGACTTGAGAGAGATGTGCTCTACTCGAATGAGGACCTTGATTTTGAATTTTGAATACGCCCCAGAGCATAGTTTTGGGTGATTCAACCTTCACATCTTACGCCGCGGCGTACTCACTGGTAGCCGTCAGATCGGTTTACTCCATCTCCATTTAAAATATTGTGGCACTTACGCTACACAAGGCACCTCAAGTTTTCGCGTTGGATGAGGGAGTGTTCCAGCTGGATTGCATTGTTCGTGAACAAGAGGTTGAGTGAGCACACAAGATGTTTCGCACAGAAGTAAATTTCTGATTGGCAATAATCGGCGCATTTACATATCGTGATGAATCTAGTGCCAGCGCGTTAGCGTTCAATGGACAGAGCATGGTTGCTCGATGCGTCTCCTGTGCCTTTACAGCGTAGTGTCCATTTTTGTCGATTTCTTACTTGAAATGATCCCGAATGATCTTTTGCTGTCACTATTCGTATCCTCTCACTCATATCGCTCATCACTGCAAAACTTGGAGCACTTTGAGTGACTGGCAATGGCCATGTGAGCTTCTCTGTGGAACTGCAGTAGCAACGAAGCCACTTCCAATGATTAGCTTATTTGCTCATAAGCTTATCATTGGAAGTGGCTTCGATAG
This sequence comes from Pythium grandisporangium, assembly GCA_023336285.1. Classification (NCBI taxonomy): domain Eukaryota; phylum Oomycota; class Peronosporomycetes; order Pythiales; family Pythiaceae; genus Pythium; species Pythium grandisporangium. The sequence continues at coordinate 9,333 of JAADWT010000107.1, forward strand.
CTTCGATAATCACTGATGTGATCAGACAAGGTGCAGTATACACTCTGTGTATACCCGGGTTAACCTTTATGGAGATACCGGGTGTGCTTCTATTAAAGGTATACACAGTACGGCACCTACTTCCACTGCATTTCACGAAACAGCGATAACCGCTGCATGCATGCGCATTGCCCACGATGCGGTGGTCGTCGCGAACGATGCTGTTCCGCGTGGCGATGCTGAGCGTGCTATGGTGCTTCTACTACATGCCTCTGAAATTCACCGATCTGCTAGATGTCGGTACCGCGCGGGATGACGGAAGCTACGCCCAGGCAGTAGCCGAGTGGCGATTTACGCTCACGTTCTTGGTCACCCTGATGTCCATATTTGGTGTCATCTCCACTCCGCTAGTGCTTGGTAAGCCTTGGTGCAATATCCATAGACGACAGGCATATGTCTGATTCACATGTTCTGTGCTAATGACTCTCAACCTCGTGATCGGTGTGCAGCGTCGTGTGTTCACGCAGCACTGCATCTCATCCAAATGCTCGCGGATACGCCATTGCGGCAGTTAGATCCTGCCTCGATATCATCCACCGCGTGGTGCTGGCAGGAGAACACCCTCGATACGTGTATATACGAGTATGGCTCACTTATCACGTTTGCATTAATCCTCCGCTACTTGCTGTTCCCGCCGACCTCGAGTCTCGCGAATTTTCAGCGCCATCGGTGCGTTCGTTCTGCGTCCTCCCTCTTTGTTAACTGTCGCTCACTTCCGATCATGTGTCTCTCTGCCCTTGCTTGTCCGTACGTGTACATGTTCCAGCCACAAACTGCGCGGGTTCTTCAAGCAGCACGACCCGCAGTACATATCTCTGGTCGACTCGTTGCTGGAAGACTATCTGGGCAATGAGCGCTTACTGTTCGTGCGTATCCGCAAGATCTACCGTCACAAGCTTCCATCCACGCGACGGCACCACTCGTGACGATATATACGCAGTGCTATACGTTCGACAGTGAAAGCATACCCAGCATGCTCTTCCACCAAATCAAAACTAAAACCCCACACCCGAAAAAGCAAAAAGAAACTTTATTAAAGTAGGTAATGAACACGTCACAAGCAAAAGCCAAAATGAAAATGGAGCAACCCACAGCCATCGCCACAGCCACAGCCACGACAACGGAACGACCTTGGCGCGTGTTCGCCTGCTGTCCTCGATCTCTTCCGTTCTCTCCTCTATCCTCCTTGTAGTCCCCCGCGTTGTCAGTGAACCATTGCCACCACTGCGCATCACGCATTGCTAGCTGCCACTTGCTAATGGTTCTAACGTGACTGCGTGGTGCCGTTCTTGCGCTTGCCCGAGTTTTGCCACTTGGCCAGCTTGGGGCCAGCCGTGCGGTCGCCCTCGCCGGCCCGCGCGCGCTTGTTGGGCAGGCGCTGTGCCAGCTTGAGCACACGACGCGCGTTCAATGCCGCGCTCTCGGTCGGGAATCCGCTCTTGTCGCGCGGCGCCACCAGCGATTGCGAGCGATTCCGTGACTTGGACCGCACGGCCGACTTGGATCGCGCACGCGTGCGAAGGTCCATGTCTTCCATGTCCACGTCGTCGTCCACTTCATCGCGGTCACGCTTGCGGCCACGCGAGGCATCGTCGGCGTTGCGCTTGGCGGCCACGGCCTCGGCATGCTTCATGTGGCTCGTGTCCACACCCAGTGACTCGAGCTCCTTCTTCGTATCCGTGAGCGAGCGCATCTTGGCCAGCACCTTGCGGGGCAAGGACGAGCGGTTCTTGTTCTTGTTTTGTCGATGCGCAGCTACGATCAAAGCCTTCTTCTCCTGGATACGGGACAGCTTGTCCTTTTGTTCCTCGTCCAGGTCACTCACGTCTTCATCGTCTTCCATGTCCATGGGTGCGTTGGCCATGGCTTCATCTTCTTCCTTCTCCAAAGCGTCCAGCTTCTTGAGGATATCGGCATCCACAAAGTCGGCAATGTTCTTGCCGTTCCAGATCTCGGGGATCGTGTCGTATACCCAATTGTCTTCCTTGAGCATACCCTTGTAATGCTCTCGAAAGTCCATCGAGTAGACACCAGCGCCACCGTTGGCGTTCATTAGATCCTTCTGCAGCACACGTGTTGGTGCCGAGCCATCCTTCTGTGCCAGAACACTGGCCGGGATCGAGAGCTCACGCTGAAGGTCATCACGTGCCACGGGCACGGCCACGCTCAGGCGGTTAAGCACGTCGGCCACCTTGTTGCCCTTGACCTTGGAGCTCACACGGTGGTGCAACAGCTGGTCACAGGCATAGTTCTTGACCTCGCTCACATTCTCCTCCGAGTGGTTCGACATTGTAAAGAATTTGGCCTGCGTCTGCTCCACAGCGTCATTGATCATCTTCTGATGCTCCGCCGACAGCGCCTCAAATTTCATCTGATCAATCTTGTTGGCCACAAAAATCAACGGCTTGTTGGCAAACAATGGACGAATGTTGGCAAACAGACTCAACTGTTGCTCGATCGTGAACCCGCATTGCTCGGAAATGTCCATGAAAAACAAAATCGACGCCTGCAAGTGCGCCAATGCCGTCACGGCCTGCATCTCGATCGTGTTCCGATCCTCCAGTGAATGGTCCAGGATACCCGGGGTATCAATCACCTGCCAGCGCAGGTACTTGTAGTCCAAGTGCCCCACGTACAGCGCCTTGGTCGTGAAGGCATAGGGCTGCACGTCGACATCGGCACGAGTCACCTTGTTCATGAAGCTCGACTTGCCCACGTTGGGGAACCCCGTGACGAGAAGTGTACGCGTGTTGGGATCAATCGACGGTAGACGTGACAAGTGCTTGCGCACCTCCTCCAGGTACTCAAGTGAGGCCTTTTGCTTCTTGAGCAGCGTGCACATGCGACCCAGCGCGGCGCGCTTGAGCTGCTTGCAACGGTAGAGCGTGTCACCATACTTGATCATACGCACGTAGTCCTTGGCGATGTTATCGATCAGTGCACGTGCCGTATTGACCTGGCCCAACGCCAGCTTGTAGTGATCACGGTCATACAAGATGTTGATCAAATCGGCGTAGAACGGATGCAGGTCATCGAGGCGAGGGAAGTCGTCAATGATCTGGCTGAGCTTCTCCTGGCACGTCTGTTGCGTGAACTTGACCTTGCGCATGTAGAACGCGCGGATGCGCGAGATGGCGTACGTCGGGTGGATCACCGTCGGGGTCTTGCGCTGCGTACGCGTGAGCACAATGTCGATGAAATCCGATGCCGACGGCACCGTCTGAATCTTCTTAAAGTTGTAGACCACCATGATGAAGGAGGACCTGCTCGAGAGACGGCGACAGCAACAGCAACAGCGACAGCAACAGCAACAGCGACAGCAACAGCGAAAGCGACCTGACGAGGTGGACAGCGATGTGCGGGCTGGGCTTGCTTCCACGGGGAATGACGCTGCCACGCCGCGCTTTGAGTCGAGTTTGCCTGCTACCCAGTCAAAGGCCACAGCCATCGAATCGAATCGCAGCATTTTGGTTGGTTGGCTGTCGCGCGAAGGATGGGTTCCAATCACGCACAGATGGGTACTCGGTACCCCCGCGGATGTCAAAATCGGTACAGTGTACCATCAAATTCCGATGCGTGTGGACCACCTTAGCAAGCGGCGGTGCATTTCGATTTGAGAAATTTCGAATCAGACCGAGGGTCCGTTTCCTCTTTCCTCCCCTCCTTCCTTCTTGCCCGGCTCCTCGGTCCCCCACCCCCTGTGCTCGGTTTCGCTTCCAGTACAGCGCTCCGATACCTCCCCCCACTTCACCAGCATCGCCTTGAGACACGAATAGTGCGCGGGGCCTCTGTCAGCGTTCAGTGCGGCTCAAACAAAACAAAACAAGCAACCCAAACAAACGCGCGCCCACGCGGCGCCGCCCCTGGGATTCGCTCCTGCTCTCACGCGAAAGAGACGACCTGACGGCACGAGACGAACGACCAGCAAAAGCACCACCGACAGACACAGGTAAGGTACTGAAGCATTCCGTGCCTTCCTTCTCTGGGTCATTCCGGCATCACTCGCACGCGAACGAAGCGCTGCGCCATCGCCTCCGGACGGCCGAGACGACGCGCTTGCCCCCCATCGAGCTCGCGCATATATCTCTTCGCACGAGCCTCGTTCTGCGCGGGTGGAGATACGTGAAATAAGTATGTGGTCGGCCATCTTTGGCGCTGAGCAGGCACAGGCCGCGTATGATGCTGCCGCCGCGGATGCCGCGGGCTCCCCCATGGGCCACGCCACGGCGAGCAAGCGTGGCGGCGCCCCGGCGCGGGCGTCGCTGGGCTCACCCGTGGACACCGAGTCCATTACCTCGGCAGCCTCGCCTCGATCAGCGGCCTCCTCACCCGTGAACCGTATCTCGGAGCTAAGCGAGCGACCAAGCCTGCAGTTTGATGACGATGACGAGGAGGACGACGACGCGGATCAGAGCGCCATGACCATGTTGCTGCGGCGCCTGAACGTGCTCATGGTCAAGGTGGGTGAGCACGAGTTTGAGAAGAAGACGCTGGTGGCGCAGATGCAGAAGGAACGCGCTCGCATGCAGGACGAGGTGGAGGCACTGGAGCGTCGTGTGCACGACCTCACGGACCAGACGGTGCAGTTGCAGTACCAGATTGAATACAATGCCGAGCCCATGCTGGTGGAACGCCTGCAGGATGCCACGGACATGCGTGATGCGCTCACGGGCGTCAAGATGCAGCTGGAGAAGGAGCTGGAGGCCAAGGATGCCGTGCTCATGGAGAAACAGGAGGCGCTTGCACGCGTCGAGGCCGCGCTGGAGAAGCTGCAGGACGAGTACGACGAGGAGAAATGGAACATGGCGCAGGAACGCGAAGACCTGGAGGCACGCATTGCCCTGCTGGAGGCCGATGTGCAGCGTGCCGCGCAGCATGGCGAAGGGTATTCGCAGCAGGTCTCGGACCTGCAGTTTATGGTGACGGAGCGTACGCAGCAATGCGAGGCATTGGAGGCACAAGTAGCCGCCAAGCAGGAGGAGATGGATGCGCTGGCCCAGGAAAAGATGCAGGAGGTGCTGGAACTGGCCGCGGAACTGCGCCACGCAGAGGAGGCGCGCCAGGAAAGCGACGACCGAGTGGCCGAGAAGGAAGCGCAACTGCAGGCACTGAAAGGTGAGTGGGCTGAGCAGGGCAATGCCACCGAGACGATGCTTCGCACACGAGTGAACGAGCTGGAGGCACAGCACGAAGAAAAAGATGCGCGTGCACGGGAGATGACGCAGGTGTTGGAAGATTTCAAGCATGACTGCATGGAGCTCTGGACCGTGAACGAAGACCTCAAGCAGCAGAATGCGCGCGTGACGGCGGAGGTTGCCGAGAAGGAGGCTCAGCTGCAGCAAAATGACGCTGACTACCGTCAAAAGGAGTTTGTTCATCAGTCGCGGATCACGGAACTCGAGAGTGAAGTGGAGAAAATGTCGGAGGCGTTGGTCAAGAAAGAGCAGGAGCTGGTGCAGAAGGAGGGGGATATGATTGGTTTGCGCGAACAATCGGACAAGTTGGTGGCCGAGGCCACCAGGAAGGCCCAAGAAGCTGAACAGGAGGCGTTAGTGGCGGCATCACGCTCAGCTGCGCACAGCGACGATCAACGGTGGAAGGATAACGCGGTGCGCGTGCTCACCGAGCAGGTGGCTGCTGCACAGCGTGAGCTGTCGGAGGCGATGGAGATGAATCTTCAGCTTACGAACCACACCACGTGGTTAGAAGAACAGAACCAGACGCTTAGTGCATCGGTCGAGGAACAGGCAAAGCAGAAAACAAGTGAATGGGAAAATCGCGTTCAGTGCTTGACCAGCGAACTGGTGGAACAGCGTGCTGTGGTGCAAGATCAATTGAAGCAGATTGAGGACATCCAGGCAAAGATGATGCAAAACGATGCCGACTGGCAGCGCCACAACGCTATGGTGATGGAAGAGAAGGCGCAGCTCGAGAGCAATGCACAGAGCACCCAGGATGATCTGGAACATGTGCGTGTGCAACTCGCTGCCGTGGAAAGCGAGCGAGCGGCTCTAGAGGCGATCAAGCATACGTCAGAGGACAAGGTTCAAGCAGCGAAAACCGAAATGAACGAACAACGTGAGACCATTCAGGGGCATGTTTTTAAGATTGAAGAATTGGAGGCAGCGTTGTCGCGCTCAAATGATGAATGGCAGCAACAGATCGCGCTCATGACGAGTGAGAAGATGCAGCTTGAAACGGATTTCCAGGGTACGAAACAGGAACTCGCCAATGCGCAGGCCAAATTGGATCATCTTCAAACGGAACGTGGTTCGTTGATTGCTCAGGTGGAAGCATTGAAGTCGGGTCACGAAAGTGCCCAGCAAAATGCTACGAAGATGATGGAGGTGGAGCTGACTCAATTGCGTGCAGCGCGTGATGAACTTTCCAAGGAGATGCAAAATGTGCAGAACGATAACGCTCTCGCTTCACAGAAGGTCATTGCACTGCAGAATGAGTCGGAGGAATTGCGTGCTCTAAACACATCCATGCAAAGCGAGATTGACGCATTTCGTATTGCAGAAGAAACCGTACAGGCCCAAGTACAGGCCCAACAAAGCGAGATTCAAAGTCTCAATGCCTCTGTTCAGGGACTTGGTGATGAACTGCACGACGTGAAATCGTTGAACGCAGACTTGGAGGGAAAATGCACATCACTCCAGCACGAGTTGAGCGAACTCCAACGGGCCAATGCCACACTAAATGAAGAAGCAGCGGTCTTGCGTGCGACGAGCTCAGCTGCAGTGGCGACAACTGAACAGAAAGCGACGACACTACAGCAAGAGTTGCAGCAATTGCGCGGATCAGTTGCAACATTGGAAACTGAGCTGGCTGGTTCCCGTACGACGACTGCCGCTGCGGAGCAACAAAATGAACAGTTGCAAAACGAGGTAGCGCATTACCGTGCATTGACGGATGGAATGAGTGTGCTAACTGCCGAGAAAGAGTCGTTGGAGAGTGACTTGGAGCTTGCGCAATCGGCTCTAGAGGAGGTGGAGACGGAGTTGCAAAAGACCAAGGTAGCATTATCTGGTGCTCAAGAAAAATATGAGCAAATCTCCCAGGAATTGATGGCAGTGAAGCTGGAACTTGAAGGCAAAGCGGACGCGTATGAGAAAAGCTCCCAGGAATTGGAGGCAGTGAAGCTGGAACTCGAAGGCAAGGCGGACGCGTACGGGGATGCAGAACATGCATTGACCGAGGCGCGGGCGAAGGCCGAACGCATGGAGCAATTTGAGCGCCAGTTGGCACGCGCAGACGAGTATATCGTTGAGCTGACGAAACAGGTGGAACACCTCAAAGCCTCCGAGATGGATTTGCAGGCTCAACTTGATACATCCCAGCATTCGAACGCTGAGTTACAGCGAGAGCTGGATGCGGTCAAGGCTGAGCGAGAAGTTGCGGACCAGGAATTGGCATCGTTGCAGGAGCGTGTGACGAGGACCGAAAGTGCGGAAGTCGCAGTTGCAGAAGCCAAGAAGGAACTACAGGAGGAGGTGGACCAACTATCGTCCACGGTTGACGCGGAACGTGCCCGCGTTTTGGAACTGGAAGGGGATCTACAAGTGTTACGTGATGAAGCTGCACCATTGCAAAGCAAAGTAGAGAGTCTGTCGGCAAAGTACGTCGCACTTTTGGCTGAAAGCGAAAGCGCACGTGAAGAAGCCGAAAAGAATGAGGAGCAATCACGCTCACAGATTGACAAACTGCGGCAGTTGCTGAAAGACACCAAGCTGGAACACAGTAAACTAAAGGAATCGTTCCAGGAGAAGGAGATGGAGTTTTCGGGATTGCGCGACAGCAGCATGAATGAGACAATTACTCTTAAATCTGCCGTTGACAAGCTCAAGGATGAGAAGAAGCGCATCATGCCAGAGCTGAAGCAGCTTCGTGTCGACATCGAACAATCACGTGTCGCACTCGAGATGGCGAATGCGGAGCGTGCCACGCTACTCGGTGATATGGACAAACAGCTGAAGGAGGTGAATCGCCTGCAAACGTTAGTGAAGAAACTAGAGAAGAGCAAGGCTACAATTGAGGAGTCCACAGCCGCGGCCATGCACGAAATGGAGGAAGCAAAGAACAAGGCGTTGACGGAGCTGCGTGACCTGGAGGAGGTGAATTGCCGACTAGAGGAGACTAACCAGGAGCTGGAGGCTACCCTTCACAAGTCCCGTGAGTTTTGCGAAGAGTTGTCGCAACGTTGCGAAGACAAAGTACGCGAAATGCAGGATGCTGCCCACGAAGCCCATGAGGCACGAGCTGAAGAGTGTGCTCAAATGGCGCTTCTTAACGGCTCGTTGCGCCGAGAGATCGAGCAACTTGCCGAATGCAGATACGAGCAAGAACGAACTATCGAGGATCTTCGTATGGATTTGGCAGACTTGCACGCGGAGAAGAACGTATTGGCGGCGCGTGCTCATCGGTTGACACAGGAGCTCACCCAGTACACGGAGCTGCCCGATGAGGACATGCTGGCCGACTCCCAGAGCCAAGCACCGGATCTTTGGGAGCTGCTGTCTTCAGGTATGGAGCAGCTCAAAGCCGATCTGGAGCTCGCCAGCAAATACGCTGCCAGTATTGATGGTAGCACTACGGATGGCCCGGAGTCTGTAGACGGCGCCTTAGCTGTGTCCTCATAACTGGGGGCTGCAGCTCTAGCTCCTTGTTAGGTAGATGTAGACTGAATTGGGCGATGATTGCACTATTCATTTGTTGTTGATTTCGTTTGCGAATGGAGGCATAAATCCCCAATCAGCACGAGTGTTGCATATTGGTTTTTTTCTTTGATGCTTTCTCAACGTTGGTTCCCTTGTATCGTTTGTATCGGGTAGTAGTAGTATGGCTCTGGCGCATTCTTACAAAACAGGAAATCAATCACACCCTATTAATACGTCATCCATGCATGTCTTGCGCATTTGGTCGCCAACGACTTCTTCCACCCACCTCTTCCTCATCTCCCCCTTTTCTTCGTGAGCTCGCAGCTACAGCCGAGCATCGTGGTGCAGTCAACAGACTGGTGTTGGGATCAACGTGTCTCGCCATCGTGATCATGGAAGTCGCCCAAAAGAGCCGCCTCATCGAGGCCAAGCAGGTACCAACACGCACGAATCGCTAAAATCTATGATATTCTCTTATCGATGTGCTTGCTCGCTTGCTATGTATGCCTTGCAGAAACGTCAAGAGGCATCCAAAGATGCACTCTTGCTTCGCAACCGGGTCGCTTTGCTCAAGGCCGAGGAGGAAAAGGCATGGAAGAAGATTGAGCAGACACGACGACGAGCAGCCGAACTTATGAAGCTACGCGAGGATAACGATCGCGCTCAAGCCGAGCTGCGCGAGCAGGCGCAACTCGCAGACTCTGAACTGCAGGCGTCGATCCAGCAAAAACGCGAGTTAGTGCAGAGTATCGACTCACTGCAAAAGAAGCGCGAGATCGCTGATCAAATCACTGAGGCACGGCGCCTAGAAGCTCAGCAGCTGAAGGAAGAGAAGCAACGCTGGAAGCAGCAAACTGATCAGATGAAGCGAGAGGAACACCTCGAGGCCGTACGACGACGAGAAGAAATCGCTGAGCAGAAGGAGGCTCTTCGCGCTAAGAAGATGATGCAAAAGCAGGAGATGGACAAGATCTCCAAGGAACGCATGCTTGAGAAGCTCCGCGCGGAGGAAGAAGCCATTCGCGATCGTGAGACGGAAGTTCAGGAGATGGAGCACCAAGAGATGGAGCTCATTCAACGGCTCCGGAACACGCAGCATCTGCAAAAGCAGGCATTTGAAGAGCTCGAGGCTGCTCTGACGGGGCCTGGGGTATGTGGCACCGTTACGAGCCCAGGCAAAGGCATGAGTTTGCAATGTTCGTGAAATTGAGAGATGTCCAATTGACACGATAAGGCTTCACAAAAATTACACAAAGATATCCAAGTTCATCAACCAAATGATGAGTTTATTCGCGTTGTTGTATCATGTAAAATTGGCTGGATGCTTTCAAAATTACTTCAAGTGGATATAGCCAACATTTACACGGATTTGGAGTCTGCTACAACCCGTTCTTGCTCTCCTTGAAGGTCTTTAGCGTCTTGATTGGCAACCGTCCTGGGTGTATCTGATTTGTCCTCCTCGCAAAGAGAGGCTTCATTTTGTATCAAATAATCCATTCGCTTTTCAAGCTGTTGGACCCGATCTGTTTTCCCAACGTCGCTGGAAGCGGCTGTATTGATGAGATGTCTAAGCTTCGTGATCACTTCCATCGGAAGCCCATCGTTGGCAATGTGACGCGGAAAATCAAGTGCTGCTTCACATTGCATGACCAAGAAAGAATGCCACAGTGTTTTAGTGTCTTGTGCTTCGTCCCCAAGTTCTCCCAGTACTGGTGGTGAAGTCACATCCAGCGCACCACGTGGGAACATGAGAGTAGCAACGTCCAATGTTTGTAAAGAGTAGCCACAAGGTTCACGGGTAGCGTTGGACTTTGGAGAGGTCAATAGCGTTTGTATTTCCTCCAGTGCACTGAGCAGATATCCATTGGAAAGTTCCACAACGATCTTCAACACACATCGACTCGCTCTTACCAAGTTCACCAATTGCTCAGTCGCTTCACCGTGGCCATTCGCTGTTGATGCAAATAAAAAATCAAAGGCATGCGGATCCATGAGTTGGTCCTGCACATCATCAAGCATTGCCGGTGCTTTCTCCAGAGAACTCGCAAAACACTGTCTCCACATGTCGAACACTTTCCGCCAGAAGTAAGTAGCTCGTAGCTCTAATTCATTTGTTGCAAGCATGGTGGTTGTTCCGGGCGGAACAATATCACTGCAAACCATTTCATCCCACGGCGAAACAGCTGGCATTGCTTGGAAGAAAGCCACTAGTTCGTGGGTTTCACCGGTATTTGTTGCATCCGGTAACACTTCAGAATGCCACGGACCCATTCCAGCTTCGTTCTTCGTGCCATTGAGGCGAAGGTTGGTCAACAGTTTTGCAAGTCGGATCACGCAGGTTGCTAGTTGATACACCGTCTGGATTGAACGTTGGGCCTTGGACAATTCAGGTGGTTGATGAAAAATCAAGCCGTCCATCGCTTTCTCAGCAAAATCAAAGTCGAACTCGCGCAACGCAGCGCTCGCGACAGACACGAAAAAGCTAGAAGGCAGAGTTAACGCGCCAGCATGATCGTCACTTAGATGATCCCTCACGTTGTCATTATCCGTCACAATCGGCGAACGTGGAATCGAAGTTTTCATACCCTGCCATATAGTCAAAGCTAATTCTTGACATTTGAGATCACTTGCAGACGCCAATACTCGGACGGCTAGGGATTTTGCCTCCAAAGTTCCAATACTCAAGTACACTTGAGCAGCTGCGACGATCTGGTTCCTGGAATGTGCAAGGTGTTCGGCATATTCCCAAAGAACAGCCTGCATTGTATTATCTGTCGCTTCCAGACCTCGACGAGATCGCAGAAGTGCAATAGCTTCCCGGAACATAGTTCCCTTTCTAAGGCAATTTACGGCCGAGTCAACTTTGCCCAACGATAGGAATTGGCATGCTATAGAGACAAGAGTGTCGATCACCAACAAGACAATGTCAATACATGACTTACCCACAGGCTACAAGATTTGTTCAATGACTTACCGGCGTTCTTCATATCTCCAGTGGTCTCTAGTTGCAGAGCGTACAAGTTCGTGATTTCACGCCACACTTCTAGCCCCGCCATTGGTGCATATGAGACCCACTCCGCTGTAAGAACATTCTCCTTTGCAACGATGCGGAGCGCGTCACCGATTCGTCCTTCAAAAAGGCATAATCGTGCCAGATGTTCCCACTCGCCTTCCTATCATATCGTACACAAGATACTCAGATCAGTAAATATGACCCGAAAACCATGGAGTCCATCAACTACAGAGGAGAACGATAAACGTACCTGTTCAAATGCGTGCTTCTCGCTTTCGATAAACCGTAGCATCGGGGGAGAGTTGTTACCCTCTTGAAACTCATCCATGATGTCGCGCTGGTCTCCATGAGTATTGGTTTGGGGCTCCGCTAGATTCATACGCGCGAGGGAATCGCGTAAATCGCCAACACTGAGGCGCCGTGCCTCATGAAAAAAGGACATGGGTTCTTTGCTTTTCTGCGCAGGCTTCTTAGCGTTTGGACTGCATTCAGGTGCACTATTCGAAGCGATCACTGACAGCTTGGCAGCGGAATCGACCTTGCCAGCAACCGCAACCGTAGTATTTCCATGACTGGTATCACGGGCATGGGCTGGTTTCTTTTTGATAGCGTTTGGAGCTCGACCTCCTTCGAGCTGCGGACGATGAGATGTATACTCCCAAATGCGCAGGCTTTGATCTTCACTGCCGCTTACTATAATCGACGAGCTGATCCACGCCGCAGATATGACACGACCGATATGGTGACGAAACGACGCGCGACATGCTTGTGTATCCATATCCCAGACGTGAACTGTACCATCAGCTGAACTAGACGCCAGTATATCCACTTTCACATCGGGGGACCACCGCAGACACGTTACTGCTGCACGGTGACCATGAAATTTGGCTACCACTTGTGGTCCGTAACCCGGGATTGGCTTGTATCTTGGAGGGGGTGGTCGCTCAACGGAGGGGTGCTGTCGACGAAGGCCAGCATACACAAACAGCTGGCCTTGCTTCCCACCAGACGCTAGTAAGGTATCCGCGCTTTCGCCACAGATAGCATTACTCCATGCGAGGCATGTGATTTCATCCGTGTGCTCGTGAATTTTCAGGTAAGAGGGCAGCGTGATCGTACTACTGCTTCGAGGCTCAGCAGTATCGTCCACTGAAGCAATCAGCGAACACATTTCAATACTTCCTGCTTTTTGACCAATTGCAAGATCACGAGCGGTAGAACCGCATGCGAAGCTCGTACAACCGGAATGCAGTTTCTGTGTCGCACGGCCAGTGCTTTCAGCATCGGTTTGAAAGAGTAACCCCGTTTCGTCCCTGCTCCACAAGGAAATAGTCACTTTTGAGGTTTGTCGAGAAGAATCGTGTTTGCCCTGTTTTTCTTGCACCAATAATGCATCTTCTAGGCTTTGGCCATCATCTTGGGCCTTCTGTAAAGCCTCCATTGCTTTTGCAAAAGGAGTAGAGAGACCTTCTTGTTTTCGCGTCGAGCCCTCATTGTCGGGGCATACTCGCCATTCGAGAGTGTCCACGCTTCCTTTGTGCGGTATTTTAAGTCGTGTGTTGCTCTTTGTGTTCAGATCGCACACACCAACTCGCCCATCTTCTGTACCATAAGCCAAGACATGGGGCTGCAGGGGATGCCACGCCACGCTCGTGATCTTGCTTTGCAGGCCTTTCCACAGAATCTCTGTTTGATACGGGGATGTCCTGTTATTTAATTGCCACAAGCGAATCGTCTGGTCTCCGATACCGGCCAGGATAACATTCGTTTCGGGATTGTAGGATAAACTGTAGACATGCCCACCAATACCTTGAATTCTTTCGAGGCAAACAAGTCGACTGGGGACGGATTTTGATGCTTCTTCCTCGCGCCAAACACGAATCTCACGGTCCAAGGAAACGGTCAATAAAAGAGGTGTCAGTGAAACCTGCTCAACATCTGCGACAATTTGAGCTGCGATGGTGGTCGGTACAATGCTGAAGACGAGTCGGTTATGGGCGTTACTCTTCATAATCGTAGGCTTCACGAAGGAAGACGACGCAGACTGCGAAAATTCACTCCATGCCCATAGCATCAAGTTTCCCTCGAACGAACCGGACCAGAGGCGGAATTCAGCTTCATCATTGCTACCGTCGCAACCTTGATAATTGCTCCACGCTATTGGTAGCCACAATCGTTTGGACTGATTGTAGGACGATGCCAACTTTGACTTTGGGATTTGGAATGTGTTGGTTAACGTAGGCTCATCACTTGGATTGTCACCAAAGTGCCAGATCTTGATGGTGCGATCACGTGAAGAGGAAGCTAAAACCGCACACCGACGGTGACTAAGCCGTGACTGTTCCTTGTGCTCGCCTTGCCCAATCTCTTTTTCTGAAGAATCAAACCACTTGGGCGATATGCGCCATGCAACGCAGTGTACTTCTTGGTCGTGGCCGTCCAAACGATATTTTACACTTTGAGTCACCCAGTCAATCACGCATAGAACCCCACTGCGGTATCCTACCGCGACTAACGTTGTGTCGTGAGGGGCCATATCCATCGCAAACACTCCGTCACCGGTGACTGGTGTAAACAGGTTCACCTGCCCACTGGAAACAACCAGACGTCATCAGTTTCCGCACATACACACACAGATAACCCTTCCAATGCGAATGCGTACAGCCATCCCAGCAATAACCTACGTGTCGCGATGCCACACGCTGAGCAATCCCTGTCGATCGCCTGCGAGAACCACATTTGGATCCATTTCGGAGCGTACTACCACGGCCGTAACCTCAACACTGTGCTTTCGGTGCTGATGGACCATCGTTCGCTCCGCTACATCCCTGAACAATTCATCGTCTATAGTCAGCACACTGTGATCCAGAGCACAGCAGTACCTACATTAGATACCGGCAGTGACAATCTATGCATCGTACCATATCTGTACCGCTCCTTCCTCACCGGCACACAGAACGCGCAGGTCCCCATGCATGCTATGCAAACAGCGCACGGCTTCCACTCGTCGGTCTTTCTTGCCACGTGGAATCTCAGTGACAAAGGCCAGTCGCGGAGGCTTTCGTAATGTGTCCTCCAACAAGCTTGCATCAGTAGGTGATAGTTCACGGGCTTCGTCGAACTTCGTGATACATACATCCATACATATCCATCGTTCCAATCGAGTTAATCCTCGTGACCCGAATTAATGTTGGCAGACTGGTCGAGCGCATTCGATAGAAACCACACACCTCGTACACGACCAGGCAATGCTTGGCGCCGAACACGACCAGCCATCGGTGGTTGCGTGCATCATATCCCCAATCGCATATCTACAACATGCGCAAACCCGTTAGAATGAAGACACCCTACTGTAGCTGTAGCTGTAGCTGTAGCTGTAGCTGTAGCTGTCTGCGTGAGTGACTGCGTTACCTGGGAGCAATACCAGTTGGCTGACGGCGGCACCACACGCAGGTGACGAGATGCACGCGCGCCATTGGCCTGCCCATGGCTACTGGTCATCGTCTGCGAAACCATCGCGCACTCCGTCGTTCCCTCCATGAGAGATGCTGGGGCAGATTAGATGAATGGAACACACACCAAGAATGATGTGAAGGGGGTGGGATATCTCAAAATCGTATTTTAGCCAATCAATTACCAGGAACGGGCCGTTTGCCAAAGTGTAGCCATGTGAGGGAATCACCCTGATTTGTGAACTTGGCTTCTGGCGTCGGCAAATGATACGGTATTTATGTTGTTGATGCTCTCTGTCTCAGTCGTGATGCTTCTGGAGGCGCCGCTTCACCTGCTCTGAGCCATTCAGCAAACGTACCATATATATTTCGCGCCAGTTGCATTGAGCTGACCGTCGCAATTCACAGACCCGTCAACTCGGTGGAAGCCGAAGCAAGAAGGAAGCCCGTTTGGGGTCACACGTCCAAGAAGGTATGCGACTAACCATCCACGTGCACGGCCTACAGTTTGTCGTTTCCTGTGGAGAAGGAGCGCAGTCCGTGAAATGGCTGGGGCTAGTGGTCGCGCAACGGTATGCGCTTATGGCGCCACACGGACGCTGTCGAACAAGAGAGGACGCGCATCACAAGCCAGGCTTCTTTCTACCGGCCTCTGTCTTCAAGACAGTAAGTTTTATTTGCAGCAATTTTTACAGTTGATATGCCTTCGATCCAGACGCAGTTTTTCAAGTATTTATCATGTCCAAAACGTCCAAAATTGATGGGATGCTGATTGATGCAATAGCACACAGGGCAAGTGCTGGCACCGAGCAAGATCATTGCCGAGTGTTGCAAGGACAACGAAGGTATCACTGTTCAGTTGCAGCAAGAAGTAGCGGTCAATGAGATTGGTGCTCCTCAATTTAGCGTCTGGTCCATCGCCGCGTTCTCAAGTGCGCAGGCCAAGTCCTTGGCCATGAATGGAATTGATCCATTCTCAACGGCAGCGAGCTCCAAGGCGAGTGAAGACGATGACAGCAAGGCCGGTGACACGAATGAAGCCGCTACCAGCGTCGATGGCGCGGGAAGAACACCTCGGGCAGAGGCCAAGACGGAAGAGGAGGAAATGAAAGACTATGCACGTGCCGAATTGCTGCAGCAGGTCAATTCGGGCAAATTTCAATCCGAGATGGAAACCGAGGCGGCCTTCCTGTACGATTGGTCTCGGCTGCGCATCGACGAATTGGAGAAGGACACCAAGGAGCGCGAGGGGCTTCAGGACATGCTGCTTGGTTTTTTCGACCCGATCAACGCAGCGTTCATGCACTACGCCGTGGGCAGTGGTGAGATGGCGTATGGCATGAACGGTCACGAATTGGCGCATTTTTTGCACGATTGTGAGTTATACAACGTTCAAAGAGATATGCCCGCCATCGACAAACTGTTTACGTCGTGCGTGAAGCATGACACGTTCCAGTCCTTATACGACCGTGCTACCTTAGCGCGCGTCGGATTCTTTCATGCGCTATTGCGAGCAATCCTTTCGAGTCCAGGGAACGCCCCGGGTAGGGCAACGAAAGAGATCATTGAAGTCACTATGAAGGAGAAGGTGTTGCCCACGATTGCGCGACTGACGAGCGGACCATTCCGAGATCACACGCATCATGACGTATGCACTCGCTTGATTTACTGTTGTTGGGTGCCACGTGGATACTGACTATGGCTGGGAATGGCAATGTTGTGCTTGCTATGGGTCGTATTTTGGCTGAGGTCACTATACAGAAAACCGTTGCTGTCTTCCAAGAAGCAAAAGCCAAGCTTTTGAAATTGTACTCAAAGTATGCACAGGAATCCGTCGAGCTGGCCCCGAGACACGACTCCGAGGGAGCGACGTCAAGTTGGCCGTTGCTTCTTACTTCAGCTGGACTGAAGAGCATGCTCTACGACTGTGGTGTCTTCTGCGTCGGGGACCCCACCGAGCACAACGCCATCTTTGAAAAGGTAATGTCCTCTGGGTCAGGTTGTAAAACTGCCTTGTGCTGTGACAGGAGAATCCCAATGTGACGTGGTGAATGAACGGATGCACACTGCATGCCGATGTACCAATATGTAGGCAATTGACCAGTGCTTCACGGGTATGAGCGAGCACGCACAACCTGAAGAACACGGCGTTTTGGTATTTTCCGAGTTTATCGAAGTGGTGGCTCGCGTCGGGATGAACGTGCTCGGCGACGATGGATTGCCCGCCAGGGATGCCATCAAACTAACTCTTGATGCGCTGCGCTCGCTCCCCGTCAAGCCCTCTTCCGCAACTCGCAAATGAAAAGCAACCATCCAACGCCTCCATCACAGCACGAGTTGCACGGGACGAGAACTGATTAATGCTGCGATCTGTCCAATACAAACGAACGTTAGCCACAAACCCCAAACAAAACGAAACCGTGCGCAGAGTTGATTTGTGTGGTGAGCTTTTGTCGCCATTTGTTTTGTCATTTACATCATTTACCCGTTGAATAATATAGTGAGGGAGAGCGACACACACACATGACAGGTATAAAGTAGCTAGGAACCTTCCCCCTGAGCTCAAGATCATGCTTCACGCTGCTGATCCAGCTCAGGTTCAAGTTTAAGCTCCAGGTCAAGCTCACGCTTGGCGCAGCGTGGAGCTGAGACAGTCGTACCATGCCGTGGCCGACTCGATCGAGTCACCCGCCACCTTGATCCGAGAGCCATCGGCAAACGCGATCACCATTCCATTTGCGGTGTCGCGCGTGACGGAAATGTCCACCACGTTCCCAATAGGCTTAAGTAAGTTGTCCACGTCGTCGGCCTTGCCCAGGATGGTGCCATCCATGACGAAAAACTGACGAATGCACGACGTATTCGTGACCGTCGTGAGCCAACCACCAAACAAGGGCGACAAGTTCTTGCGCTTCCGGCTCGCCAGGTAACGCCGAACGTTGGCGTGCTGCACGTGGCCTCGACAAGCATCGCCCATGAGGTTGCGCCAGTACTTGGCCGTCTCGTACGACTCGGCATAGACGCGCCAGACCTTGCCGCTCTTGCCGCGAATCTCCAGGCCGTGCTGACGGCCATCCCAGTCCTCAATCGTGTCAATCTTGTCGCATTCATCCAATGGCGAGTTGGTATCCTTGGCGAACCCGATTTCCACGCCATGCAGCGTGAAATACACACGCTTCCACGTCTTGAAGAGTCCCACCTGCTTAAATAGCCAGCCGGCATGGTTACTACGCATCGTATGCACATAACTCGACTTGACCGATGTGGTCCGACGAGGCGTCTTGTCATGCGCACAGGCTGCCGACACGGCCGCGTACCAGAGCATGCGGTCGTCGTACGTCTCACCATACACAAACAAGGTCTTGCCGGCATCCAGCTGGATGGCCAGTCCGTTCGGGTGCACGTCCGCGAACGCGACCGATTTCACCCAGCCCGAGGACCGCTCATCCACCACGGCGGCGGTATCCTGGGTACTACCCCTTGAACTGCCCGTGTACTGACACGTCAGGTACCCGTCCTGGCGAAGCAGGAAATGGTACCGTCGCCACATGCGGGCATTGCTTCGTTCCTGCTTGAACAAGTAACCTTCATGCTGCTCGCCCGTCGTGAGCGTGTAGGACGTCTTGGAGTGCCCCGACAAACTCTGGTACAACTGGATGGCACGGTTGGCGGCATTGACCCATTCCTCGCGCGCTGCATGGGTTGCGCAATACGTTTGCACTTGAGCCCCCGAGGTATACACGAACGTGACGCCATGCGGCTTACCATCCCAGCGCTGCACCGACTGAATCATGCCAAAACCCTTGGGTGAATGGCCCTGGTCACGACTGTACCGGAAATCCAATCCGGAGAGCACGGCATAGTACTTTTTCCAGGCCCGCATCGTGGGGCTCTGAATAAACAGCCAGCCCTTGTGTGGTGAGACCGCGGCCTGGGAGCTACGCCTCGTGTCAAAGCATGATTCCGTGGAGCGAGGCGGTTGCTGCTGCTGCTGCTGCTGCTTCTGGGGCCGTCGCGCGGGGGACTCGCCGCGCTGCTGTTGCTCACTGGCGCGCCACTGCGACGACGTCATGGTGGCGGCCGTTGGAAAGTCAGCGGCCGTGGCTGAGTGGCGCGCGCTCGTGGACACGCGGCTGCGCCCCAGCGGTGGAGGCGCTAGGTCGCTGTACCCGCGCTGACGCATGTTATCGCCGCCACCCTGGCGGTACATGGCGCGGTAGTTGCCCGTGGTGATGGGTAGCCCCAGCACGGCATCCTCGGCTTCCGGGTCGGTGCCCAGACCCACCTCCACGTCGTCGTGGTGAACGTGGTGGTCGCTCTGGCTGCCTCGATTCTTGTCCTTGTTGTCATGGCTATTGCTGTTATTCGTGTGGGAGTTGGTGTTGTTGGTGCTGCTGTCATTCTCTTCGTCGCTGGTCACGGTCACGGCCGCACCCGTTTCCAGCACGGACAGCGACATTTCAAGCCGTCGCGAGGTCATGTAGCGCTCAAACGGGTCGTCCAGGAGCGCCGCGAGGTTGCCCGTATCCATGGGCACACCCTCCACCGTGCAGTCAATCGCGGATGGCGTGGCAAAGTTATAATTGCTCAGCGCGGCATCGCTCGACGGTACAGCCACGCCAGTGGCGGCGGCAGCGGCCTCCTCCTTATTGGATTCCGTGGACACGCGCCGCAGCCGCTGCTGTAGGGGTGCCACGGCGCTCGTACGCGCCAGCAGCGCATTGTAGTTGCGTGTGTTGATGGCGATGCCCAGTTCGGCGTCGTCCGCGGCCGGCGCCAGGCTGGCACGAGCGTCGTGAGCACTCACAGGGTCACGCGCCATGGTCACCGACATGCAGACACTGATGATGGAATCACGGCGACGGTGCTTGCTGGTCGGTCTTCTTGGTGCTCGTCACCACTCGTGCTCTGCTGGTGTTCTTAGGCTGTCGTGTAGAGAAGAAATGGCTAGGCACGCGCTATTACTCTATTACTGATACTGACGGGGGTGGGCGCTGGGTTGGCTGGACTTGTCCGGACGGGACTGGACTGGGCTGGACGGCCGGAGATGGCCAGCAAGACACAAAAGTCTTTCTCTGGAGAAAGAGGGTGGGATGCGCCGGAGTGCTGGTGGGGAACAGAGCCTGGAAAAAGGCCCCCAAAAAACACCAGGATTGGCCGGAATGGGACGATTGGGCGCCGGGCAAACGAATTTTTGGGGGCTGGACACGCTGGGAACCTGTGAGAACGCATATTTCATAACATACCAGCAAAAGTGTAGCACGAAACACAAGGATGGGGGAAAGTCAGGTGTCGTGCGGGTTTGAGTACAATAGGGTTTGGCCGAGATGGATTCATGCAAGCCATACGGAAGGAATCGTACACTGAATCAAGTCTTACTCCTTCGTCATGGTGATCAGCCGAACCTTGCGCGCCATCGCCGACCGGCAGCGATGGCGCACAGGCTTCGACCGGATTTCTATCTGGTCGACTCCAAATCGCCTCCTCTTATTGTAAACAATAAAAAATTGGACCAGAAAATGACCGTGCAAATAAAGTCACCCACGAGAAAAAACCCCGAAGAGCTGACACCAAAAACTGACAAGTCACACGAGCTCAGTGTCAAACTGTTGGCAGCTGAGACTATCAAATGGATGCGGACTGCTGCACACCCTCTTATTTCAAATATGAGGTAACACAAATTACGTACGGTTTGTCTCTGGAATAATTCAAACCACATCCACGCCCAAGGATGTACATTACCAACTGGGACTGTCGCATGATCCAGATTGTACACCTTTGAACCATTTCAAAGCCTATGATACAAAATGCATCCCAAACATGTCCAGCGGCAAGATGTCACGGGAGACATGACATTCAAGGAGAAGTCCCCCTGAATGAACCCATCTGAGAAGAAGTCGGGTATATCAATAGCCTTTCGCCATTTGAAGCTGTACTTCGTCTTTTGTTTACGGCTATTAGTGTTCAGTATCCACGAAGCAGAGAGTGAGTGCATCATGCAGTGTAATTGAGCACTGAAAGCATGTGACGGATCGATCCTACTCCAGCAGCTTGGACTCCATGTGGCGACCGGCAAATTTGCAGGCACGCGAGGCCAGGTCCCGCTTTTGGCAGCAGCTCCAGTGATATCCCTCTAGAGGATACTGGCGGGCCACGTAGCGTCCTGGATGAAAGGAGCAAGACAGCGACGTATTGGTCTTCTTGGTGAATGACTCGTTGCAGTTTTTGCATCGTCGAGATTTATGCAAATCCTCCATCTCCTTGACGAGCTCCACTCGATCCCTATATCCAATGGACCACACGATAAATAGTTAGATCATTGGTCAACAGCTTTGACAGATCCACCGGTACCTAATCGTGCCACAAGAGGAACCCATACTAATACTCGTGCACGTACTTGGTGCGCTGTTTCTCGCGCCAGATCTCGTCCTTTTTGACCTTATGGAGGTACTCCTTTTGGGTGTCCAGCAACTGCTGCTGTAGGTCCGAGACTTGACGGACGAGTTCTTCGATGCGGTACTTGGATGAATCGTCGATCTTGGAGAGGCACTTGACCTCGGTCTTTTTGCAACGAATCATTTCGTCCTTGCGCTTGATCTCCTTGTCCTTTTCGTCAATCATCTCATTCATAACTGAGAGGTTGGAGGTCAAATCCTCGACCCGTGCCGAAAGCTTACCCACTTCCCGCTTCAACTGTGAATTGGTCTCACGAAGCTCCTGTTTGTGTATAAAAATCGTCATGCTCTTGTAAGATTCCGTGAATTGATTCGTCCGGTTGCGACATTTCAGCATCCTTTACGCACCTCTACGGTGCGTTCTTTTTGGCGCAGTTTAGACTGAGCTGTTTCCACCTCCATGTCCAGTGCATGAATTCGGTAATTGGCTTGCTTGGTTTCCGTTTTGATGTTGTCGAGTTCTTTGGAGAGTGATTCTCTACCGATACATAGCAAAAAAAACAAGTATACTTCGGTCAGAAAGAGAACGACTGGATGGAAGGCAATGCACGCACAGCAACTTACTTCTTCTTGAGTTCATGAAGGGCAGTCTTGTTTTGTCCACGGGCTGCGTCCCACGCCGATTCAACAGCCTGAAATCGTTTCAAGCAAAAAGGTAGCAGCAGCCACGCCACGCCGCACACGTCAATAATCCAGAATGTGCTTGTCGAATGAGTACCAACCAGTTGAAATCTACTCACCGCCAATCGGATGGACACATTCTTGCATTCGTCAGTCTTGTCAGACAACGCTTCCTCAGCGTTGCTAGCCTTACGCTTCAGTTTTTGCACTTTTTCCTTGAGCTCAAGGATCGAGTTTTCGTGCTCAATTCCAACAATCTCCATCCTATCCACGGCAGCAACAACAGAGAAAGTTTCATATCAGTCGAAATTTCTTACCATAGAGAAGAACGCTATCACATACTCTCGTATTTTCTCCTTTTGTCGGGCATTGCGTTTCTGCGTGTCTTCGAGCTCTTTGAGTAAGTCCAATCGTTTCTGGAGTGATAACGACATCATGTTACATTTCTTGAAGGAAATACCCATACACTGACTGTTTACCAGAACATTGAGACGGACCTCGGTTTCTCCTTTCATGCTGGAGACTTGCTCCACGAGAAATGCGTTCTCACGTTCCAGCGTCTCCACTTTTTCGCATTCCTACAAAATGTCGCGGGAGTTTGCAATACGCCATCAATCAGGTTGTCACCTAAGTGCTCGAATCCTCTTAGATCATTGAGAATGCGTACCCGCTCATATTTCTTCAGGTACTGCTCAAGCTTGGTATGTGCAGTCACTTTTTCGCGATGCTCAATTCTGAAGTGTGATGTTCACACGGTATGTATGGCGCAGCGTCAGCACACCTCCCACACATCCAAACCACAGAGCAGTGAATCTTACTTCCTTGTCGCTGTCTCCTTGCTGATCATGTCCTCAGCCGTCTCCTTGTACCGTTGAAGCACACGCAATTCACCCATGACCTTGGCACGGTCCAGTCGGAGGTCCTGGTGCTCTGAAAGCAGACGCTGGTATTGCTCCTCGAGACCTTTAGCCTTGCGCTTCCACATCTCCTCTGATACGTTCCATGGCTTTTGCATCCAGGAATCCGCAATATCCGCCATGTTGCCTTGAAACAAGCTAACACTTGATGCACGCGAGCCTGCGGTGTGCGGATCACGAGCGGCGGAGAGCAAGGACAAACGAGCAGCAGTACGCGCTGTGCAAGGAATGCCGCAGACTGATGCAAAGCCAGCACTCACCAGCAGCTCTCCCTTCGTGTCACTCGCTTAGGACACACAATAAGCTCTTCTTGATACTGACACTAATTGCGAACTGCTATTGGAAGCGCAGGCCAGCTCAGAACGTGAGTCCTTCAGATCTTGTCGGCTTCTCCGCCATAAAGTCACGCTTCCCATTCAAAAGTGGGCACTTGCATGGCGGATATAAACAGCGCCAATCAAAAGCTTGGTGAGAATCAAAGCGAGCTTCGATGTGATGGCACAGACAGATGTGCTATAAGTATCCCTTTTCTCTACCTCTCACCACCGCGTTAGCGTCGATCGCATGTGATTTTGACTCTACAGCAAACACTGTGCTTCCAGTTGAATGAACTGGTCTCTGCCGTTGTATGACTCTAGTTGTGTCCTATTCCTAGAGCGTCGAATACGAATTGATTTGAGTATAGACCGATCGGTAAAGAGTGACAAGGCGTCAACATAGTCATGGTTTGGCGCAATCTTCAGTCGCTGAATGGATGATGACGCTTATCATTAACGCGTATCCCAACCGCAGAGCCTCAGCAATTTGAAGAATTTGTTGACCGACTTTTTGATCAAGATATAACCTGTGTCGAGAACCTCAATATGAACGCCTAGTCGCTATTGTCGTCATCATCAAGATCGGGAAGCACGCGACCTGCGTGCACTTCATGGTGAGGGCCACTGGCATCTTCCTCCTCGCTATCATCATTATCGTAACCAGCAGTGTCATTGGTTTCTTCGTCATCCCGATGCTTTTCATCGTGGGACTCTGGGTTTGTTTCTTCCTCCTCGTCGGAGGATGACCCACCCTCAAGCCACTCGCCAAACTCTTCTGTTCGAACCTCTTCGTCTGCTTTACTTTCCCGGTGAGTGTAGTCGGTACCGTCCCAAAACTGACACGCGAGTTTGCGCCCTGCAAAGAATCGCCCATTCATGATGTCCACGCATTGCGCGGCGCTGCCACTCGAGCCAAACTTGATTACGACGACTCCATCTGCATGCTTTGCAAACAATGTAATCTACGCAGCAAAGAAAAAATGGGAGTAATTATAAATTAATGCGTGGCGGTGGAATGAACTCAACCACTCGGGCATTACCTTTTCAACGGTACCAATCTTGGTACACTCGCCTTCGATGTCCTCCGTCAGTTCTTGTTCATATGTATCATCTACGGGTCATTACACCGCAGCAAGTTCACGATTTAAAACAAGTCAATAACTTTGTGTTTTGTGACTCAAATCACAGCACAAGTTGTGGTACCTTCGATTTCGTCGGGGGTAAACATGTGCTTGATCACCACAATTCGCAGGCCTGCACGATCACCGTCCTCACCCTCGTTCCATGACAACGCTTTTTGCTGTTCAATTTGTTTGACACGGGCACGAGTATCCAGCCGTAACTTCTTGCGCTTAACGAATTCATCACCCTTTTGCTGAAACACGGCAGGTGAAACATCGATCGCCCAGCTGTAGCTCGCAGGCGATAAATACATACCAATATGGACACGACGAAGTCAGAAATCAAAACCGTCTTACCAGGACAATGTCATAGCGAGGTGTACGTACTCGGGACGAATGAAGGACTTGTCTAATAGTTGGACGGCAAGCTCTACCGAAGCTTCTTTCATATAGCACACAGACGCGTCACCCTACACACACAGGCAATGGTTATAAGTCACAATCTCGGGACCAACCGCACAAGCACTACATATCATTTCCTCGAATCGACTGGCACCGCAGCACTCACGTTCAGGCCGCCGTAATCTTTGTTCTCGTACAGTTTGATGCGTGGAGTGCCCGCAAGGAGGTCCGTCTGTACAACGCCGCACTTTGCAAAATGATCGTGCACCTCCTCGACAGTAACGTCCAGTGGGAGGCCGTTCACGTACACCCACGTATTAGTCTTCTTCTTTTGCCATTTTTCACTCTTCTTCTTCTTTTTTTTCTTGCGCTTCTTGTTATCATCGGCCGCGGGGGCGTCTCCTGTGGTATTCGCAGTTCTTGTTGAGCTATCAGTGGTTTCGGAGGCCGTGGATGCATTTGTGTTCGAGTCATTGTCTGTTGATACCTCCTTCGAATCGTTGTTCACCGCATCAACGGTGCTTCGAATGCCCATTGGAATGCTCTCAGCAGAGGCAGCGTTCTCCGGAATAGGCGGAGCACGTGGTGCTGCTCGCTTCTTCTTCCGCATGGCCGCACCATCGGGGTCGCCCTCGTCCCGCAATGCATCCAGCTCATCCTCAATCTTTTGCTCGGGGGTTATCCACTTCTTTGTCTCAGCGTCAAACACGTACTGCTTGCCATCCTCTGCAACGAATGCTGCCGATGATCTGAATGCAAAAAGTCGATGAGAGCGAACAAATAGTATACAAAAGTATCAGTCAAGAACCATACGCAAAACAGCATACAGCCGGCAAGTACCCATTACGCAGTCCACACTCCAGCTGTAAGCGAGCGCGTACTCTTCTTCAAAGATCTGATCCTCTGGAGCGACTTGTTCATGCGCTTCCATGGTTTCGGCAGCGCGATCTTGGTCTTCATTGGCTTCGTGTAAAAATTCTTTCAGTGATGGCACCTCGCCTACAAAATCCAGATCACGATAGCGCCACGATGAGAGCTCGTGCAGTACAAAAAAACAATCCACCGTGCATCAATTCTGTGGAAACGTACGTAGCACCTACCAATCGGTTTCCATTCGTTCATCTCGCTGGTCCACACGAGCGAGAGTCCATCAATGTCGCCGTCCAGGAAGAGCGCAACCAGGTCCTTCGTGCTCACGGGGCCGAGCCGCTCAACAGAGCTGGCCACCGTCATGTAATACCATTGCGAGAACCACACGCGGCAGTAATCCACAAACGGGTCAGTGGCAGAGACCGCGGTCCATTCTTTCAGGCGTGGCGTCCACACGAATTGCTGAGGCGCCAGCATGCCCTTGCGGATCAAGCGCTTCACGATGGCCTCGGGCAGCGGGCCCCGCTGCTGCCCAGAAACGGCATCCAGGTACATCCATTGGTCCCCGCGCGGTCCTGCCCGCGGCTGTGCCATCGTGGTTCCAGCTGCCGCGACTTCTTGGGCTTTTGTCCGCGTTCTTCCGTCCTGGTTGCGAGAGGTGCTGATGGAATGGGCTCGTGCTGTGGGTTGATTGATTCGTCAATCGAAAGTATCTATGATTGGTTGAAAAATTTGATAAAGGTCGTGTATCACAATTTCATTTGCTGAAAATGGAATCACCCCGCTTATTTGCCGACATGCGCAACAGACACGAAGTAAGAACGAGGCGTGGCCATGAGTGAGCATCGTGATGTGGTGGTGGTCGGGTACGAGACCCTGGATCACGAAGCTGCGGTCTCGCACGTGACCCACGAAAGCGCTGGTGCGATCTCTACCTTTATCGGCACCACGCGGGATCATTTCCAAGGTACGCATTCATACTTCACATCTGTTGCTTGGAGTAGCGCTAAAAATCGCAAGCAAATCTCGAGCTCGCTCGCGATCACCGCCAGGTAGGTAGCCTCATTGCTCACGTTGCTCTGTGCTGCTACGTAAAAAAAAAAAAAACTACTGGCTGTGGGGTTTTATTTATATAGGCAAGAAGGTCGTCCGCCTCGAGTATGAAGGCTACATCCCCATGGCCAAGGCGGAGCTACTCAAGATTTGCGCGCAGATCCGTGAGCAATGGCCCGGTGTGGTGGGAATCGCCATGCTGCACCGCCTTGGCGTCGTCGAGGTGAAAGAGGCAAGCGTGGTGATCGCTATTTCGTCGCCGCATCGCCGAGAAGCACTTGAAGCATGTGCCTACGCGATTGACACGCTCAAGGCCACAGTTCCCATTTGGAAAAGCGAGCAGTACGAGGGCGACTCCCGTGTATGGAAGGAGAATGCGGAATGGGAAGCCGGTGCCGCCGTACGCACATCCTGCTGCGGTACCAAGCGAGTCATGGCACCATCCAGTGAGAATTGATTGGCCTTGCAGATGTAATAGCGTCTTCCTTCCTATCCACCTTGCATGCATGCTAAAATTATGCTTCAAGACTGCAAATAATGGGAGGAAAAGTCGTATGCCATCGCGCTTGCACTATTAGCTTGTGACTGTGA
>JAADWT010001070.1:0-11409 GCA_023336285.1 Pythium grandisporangium
ACCAACACCAACACCAACGCTCAATCCAATGACGTGGACCAGCTGCAGCCGCAGGTCTGGATCGCGCTCTTCCGCAGCTGCCAGGCCAACGGCAGCGACCCTACGCGCTTCGTCGCGCCGCTCCTGCGCTG
Source organism: Pythium grandisporangium (assembly GCA_023336285.1). Lineage (NCBI taxonomy): Eukaryota > Oomycota > Peronosporomycetes > Pythiales > Pythiaceae > Pythium > Pythium grandisporangium. The sequence continues at coordinate 132 of JAADWT010001070.1, forward strand.
GCTGGACGCCAACACCAGCACCAACACCGACACCAACGACACTAATGGTCATGACCACGAGGCCATCCAGGTGGAGCGCGTGGTGGGCGCCGCCATTCAGTGCTGCGTCACGATCCCGTATGAGCGGCTGGCGCTGCGCTGCTTCCACGCGCTGCGTGCCTCTCACGCGCACCGCCTGGATGAGAACATTTACGTGAACGTGTTGCGCGCCTGCCGCGTGCTTCACGAGACGGAGCTCTTCCGTGACGTGTACGAGGAGATGGCGCTCTCGGGAGTGGCCCGCAGCGCCGGCTTTGGCTCGGCCATCCGCTTCTGCCACGTCCATCAGGATGCCGAGCTATTGGAGCTCGTACTGGAGCAGGCATTTGCCACCGAGGCCCGCACGCGGGGGCAATGGCGCCTGCCAGTGGAGCAATACAACGACGCGTTGGGCTGTCTGGCCGAGACCAAGCAGTTTGAACTGGCGCGTGACCTGTTTGCGCGCCTGCTGGACACGCCGTCGCTCACGCCCGACCACATCACAATGGTGGAGATGGTGGAAAACTACCGCGAGGCGCCCTTCACGGACGTGTGTGCGCTCATGGAGATGTTCCTGGAGCTGCCGACCCCGCTGCGCCCCAATCTGCAAGTGTTCACGTCTTTGCTGGCGGCCTGTGGGCGCCACCGCCTGATCAATGACGCACTGGCACTGCTGCAGGCCATGCGCACGCAGGGCGTGACGCCCGACGTCAAGACGTTTACAGCCGTGGGTTTCATTTTCGGTACGCATGGCCATGTCGCGGGCATTGTCGAGCTATTGCGCGAGATGCAGCAGCAGGGTGTGCCCACGGATAGGGTGCTGTTCGCCACGGTCTTGGATGGCATCGTGGCCGTGCACGGCATTGACCTCTGCTTTGCCCTCTTCCGCGAGACACTCGCCTCTGGGTTACGCATCCCCGAGGGCATGTATGCCGCGCTGCTGCGGGTGGGTACACGCGTTGGGCTCGTGGAGCGCACCTTGCATGTCGCCGTGAACATGGAGTGCGATGGCTACCTGCTCAGCTCGGCCCAGGTGTTGGCACTGATCCGGCGCTGCCAGGGTCAGACCGAGGCCACGGCGCTAGTGGATGCCTTCCAACTGCTGCATAACGCGCGTCGTGCGGACCAGGTTGATGGAGGGGGTGGTATGCGTCACCAGCAGGACGAGGACGAGGAGGAAGAGGAAGAGGAAGAGTATGAGAATGCCGGGATGGAAGGCTCGCGCATGTTCGCGCCCAGCGTGTACCGAGAACTGAGTGCACTGCTGACCAAGCTGGCGCTCAAGGACCGCGCCATCCACGTGCGCAAGCTGGCGGTCGAGGCTGGGCTGTCCGTATCTGAGGAAGACGAACTGGGGGGTGATAGCGATAGTAAAGAGAGAGATGGAGATAAAGGTGAAGGTGAAGATGGCCAGGTAAGGACACAGACCCGGTTCGTGTAATCGAGGGCCATGGCTGCAAATAATCCAAGAGATTCAGAGAGCGATTGCTACCTCCTTACCCTCTTGGTGTGTGAAGAGGCGCTGGCTTGGGGTGCCAAAATGGTACTCTACGGCTTGGCTTGCCAAACGGAAGCCAACCAGCCAGCCAGCCGCTCACACTATCCAACCTAACCAAGACCCAAGCCATCACAACACCTGCACATGGAGGCCGTGGACCCTTTCTATATGGCGCTGCTGCGTGGGCGCCAGCGCCGCCCCGCCGAGTGCATCGCGCTCTGCAGTGAGATCCTGGCGCTCAACCCGTACGACCAGGCGGCATGGGTGACCAAGACCAAGGCGCTGACGCAGCAAACGTTTGTGGACGACTCGGAGCTGGAGGAGGACGGCGCCGCCGACCTGCTGCTGGATGACCACGCCATGGCGGCCATGCCACGCCCGGGCACGTCGCTCGCGCGGCCCACCACTTCCTCCACCTCCTCTTCCTCGTCATCATCAGCGTTTCGCCCCATGACTGCATCGGGGCGCCCCCTCAGCGGGTTTGCGCGGCCCGGCACGGGTTCTCGACCCGGATCGGGTGCGTCAAGTATGTCCGTGGACCGCGCGCTGCAGGGGGCCCGACCCGGCACGTCGCGACCCGCCACGACGCTGGGGCGCCAGGTGCGGCTGGGTACGGCCTCAATGGCTACATCGGCGCTGGGTGGCAATGACCAGTTCATCGACGTGAACCGCCTCGACCTCAAGCGCTATGCCGCGCGCCCCACGATCGCCAAGGCGCTGGTGGATTTCCTGCTGTACCATGAGCATAACCCACGCAAGGCGCTGGAGCTGGCGGCCGAGGCCACGGTGGCCGCAGGGTACAAGGACTGGTGGTGGAAGGCGCGCGTGGGCAAATGCTACTACCAGTTGGGCCTGCTGCGCGACGCTGAACGGCAGCTCGAGTCCTCTCTGCGGCAGCAGGAGATGGTAGTGACTGTATTGGAGTTGGGCAAGGTCTACCTGCGCCTGGACCAGCCCAACACGGCGCTGGCGCGGTACGAGCAGGCGCGCACGTCCTTCCCGGGGGATGTGCAGCTGCCGCTGGCCATCGCGCGTGTGCATGAGCTGCTACGAGACGCGGAGCGCGGCGTGGCCTGCTACCAGGAAGTGCTGGCATTGGATGCCGCCAACGTGGAGGCGCTGGCCAGTCTGGCGGCGCATTTCTTCTACACGGATCACCCCGAGGTGGCGCTGCGCTACTACCGGCGCCTGCTGCAGATGGACGTGGCGACGGCCGAGCTGTGGTGCAACCTCGCGCTGTGCTGCTTCCACGCGGCGCAGTACGACATGACGCTCGCGTGCTTTGACCGCGCGCTGGCGCTGGCCTCGGACGACTGCATGGCCGATATCTGGTACAACGTGGGCCACGTGGCCGTGGGCATTGGCGACCTAGGCCTCGCGTACCAGGCCTTCAAGGTGGCTGTCGCCGTGGACGGCAACCACGCTGAGGCGCTCAACAACCTCGGCGTGCTGGAGCTGCGCCGCGGCCACACAGACCAGGCGCGTGCGCACTTTACGCTCGCAGCCGAGCTCGCCGACTACCTCTTTGAGCCCAGCTTTAATCGCGGTGCGTGGGGGGTGGACCCTCTTCTGGATATTGGCTTGACTTGGCTTGGTTTGTGGAGGCATGGGCAAGGATGGCAATGGACTGACTTGGTTTTCAATGACTGACCGGATGAACTGCAGCACTGCTGGCGTTCAAGGCCGGCGACCTTCATGATGCGCACGTTAAGGTGACGCACGCGCTCGATGCCTTCCCACAGCACCACGACTCGCTCGAGCTTAAGAAGCAGCTACATGCCTTCCTCAATATGATGTGAGATGGAGCCAACGACTAAGTGACCGAGACGGGAGGACAGACCACCCATACGCCACCATCACAATAACGTTAGCAAAACACACAACACTAAATACCATAGAACGACGAGGCTTTCACAAATCAGGCGAGAAGGAGGAGGAGGGGGAGGAGGAGGAGGAGGAGGAAGGAAACCTGCCGCACGGCAACGAGGAAGAGGAGAGAAAAAAAAATTCACAAACGGAAAATATAAGGCGGCACGAGCAAGCCCCGGGCTCCCCGGCGGCTCCATACGCGCCGTGGCCAGGCAATCCGCAGCTTGGCTCGACTTGGCTTGGCTTGGCTAGACTAGGCTCGGCGTGGCGTGGCGAAGCAACTGCAAAGGTAGAAGTAAAAGCAGAAGCAGAGAGAGCGCCAAGACGGGGAGGACCACAACCGTCTACAAGAAGTAGTCAGGCGTGCGCTTCTTCTCGTTGAACGTGCTGTCGCGCGGCGCTGGATCAAACTGGATAAACTTGCACGTCTCGTAGACCTTGTCCCCCGTGCGCTCGGTCATGACCTCGTCAATCTCCATGAGCGCGGCCTGGTTGCCGCAGCGGTAGCAGTAGTTGGGTGCGCTAAAGATGGTCACGACCCCGCGGTTGTGCGTCCACTGGTAACCTTCCATCACGAGCTGGTGCGCGCGGGCGATGAACGTGAGTCCGTTGCTGCGCTTAAACTGCTCCGTGATGTCCTGCCCAAACGTGTAGCCAGCGCCACGCGGCGAGATCCCCCAGCCGGAGCGATCATCCGGGTCGGACCACACGAGGTCGCACATGGGGCCTTCATGGGGCACCTCCTGCACGCGGTCCAGCGCGCGTGCGTGGTCGAGCGTGTCGATCGAGGGTGAGAGCCCGCCGTGCATGCAGAAGACGCGGTTCTCGATGAGCGCCGTCATGGGGAGGTGGTCAAAGAGGTCGGTGAAGTACTTCCAGACGTTGGCGTTACCGTACTTACGCAGGCATTCGTCGTAAAAGCCGTAAACCTGCGTGATCTGGCGCGATTCATGGTTGCCGCGCAGGATCGTGATGCGCTCCGGGTGGCGCACCTTGAGCGCGACCAGCATGCTCACGCTCTCCAGCGAGTAGTAGCCACGGTCCACGTAGTCACCCATGAAGAGGTAGTTGGTGTCCGGACACGCACCGCCTATTCTAAAGAGCTCCAGGAGGTCGTAAAACTGCCCATGAATGTCGCCACACACGGTCACGGGGCAGCGCACGGGCTGCACGTTGGACTCGGCCGACAGGATCTCCTTGCCCTTCTGGCACAGCTCGTAGATCTCCGTCTCCGTCAGATTCTCGGCGCGGCGCAGGCGCTCAATCTGCGCGTCCAGCGCGCGCATCTCGCCGCGAGAGTCCATGCTGCTGCCTGCCTGTTGCCTACCGTTTCCTGGGGGGATTTCCGCTTTGGCGCTTCGCGTCGCGGTCTCGCTGTCTCTCTCTCTCTCTCTCTCTCTGGAGCGCAGCAGGGGGGGGGAGGGCGACGTCGACCATCATTCCCCCGCTGGCGAAAAGAACGGCGTTAACGGCCGCGGTAAAACCTCCGAGGTTTTTAGCTGGAGAAGCGGAGCATGGTTTAGGTGGGCCACGCTATTTCATGTATCAAGTGGTCGAAGGCAGGAGTGTGGAGGTGCTCATTGCTTCGATAGTCACTGCAGTTTAGGATATTACCAAAGTCAACGAGCGTGCACGAAAGGACACGAGTGAGTGAGTGGGTATTTTTATGCGCAATGGTTATGCCGCCGCTATACAGTAAGCTGTAGAGAAGGGGATGCGATCAGGCGCTTGAGCTTAGAGGTCGGTCCTGCCTGTATGTGTGTGTGTGGAGGCGCAGCCGCAGTAGTCGAAAGAAAGAGAGAAAGAGAAAAGCAGCAGACACGACGTGACGTGACAAAAAGGGGGATGCCAGCCATGTCTATCGCGCGCAAGACCCCGTACGCGTCGCGCAGTGAAGCCGATGGCTTTGAGGAGCTCTCGGCCAAGCTCGCGGCGGACCTGCGTACCCACGTGCGGTTCATGGTGCGTGCAGAATAGTGTATGGTGGTAGGCGATGGGGTGGAAGAGACCGTTGATCCGGATAAGGTGCTGACGTAACGCAACGCATCCTCCTCAACGCGTGGTCACAGGCGGATTACCCTGTGCTGTCCGATGACTGGATTCAGATGGCCAACCAAATCGCACGCATCGGCGAGATTACCGAGATGGTAACGTGTCTGGGGTCACTGGAATTGGGGAGAGTTGCCGCGTGGCTGATGATGAATGCCTTGAGCGGGTTGGGTATACCACAGGAGCGACAACTACCTAAGGAGAAGGATGCAACGCTATGGGAGTGCGAAGAAGTGGCTCTTCGGTTAGTTCTTGTTTCTATAGCCTTCCTTCTTCCTGTTTTGCTTGGTGCTGATTCAGCTGATGCTTGCTCACTTCCACGCTCGACCGCGCTATCGTGCTCACTCTCTCCTTCACTCCATGGCCCCCTACGCAGCTACTTGCTGGAAGATGGCAAGCTCAACTTGTGAGTCCAGTCATTCGAGTCACTCACCCGGATCACACGACGTTTAATCCCAGCTTATGTTTGTCTCTGTGTCGTGCTGCCCAAACGAATTATAACTAGATGCCTACGAAACCTTGTCGAGTTCAACGAATACACCAAGCAATTGGTGGCGCGCGGACCCGTCAAGGTGCAAGGACCTTTTGCATCAGATCATACCAGCCCCAGAGTGAATAGCATGTAACGCGTGTCCGTCTTGATGACCTGCAGGACTCGACAGCACAGGCTCTAAATAAGTTTGAGCAGGGCATGGGGCTCACGCTCAAGAACGCGTGGTTCCATTCCGAGGCCGTGCAGGTGAGAAGCCTCAAGGAGCTCGTGGCTGGGAGGTCTCCGTCACGGGCAAGTATTGATCATGGCTTCTCGGTTGTGCAATTTCGCGGCAGACCACGGACTTGCCACTCTTGATCCAGTACATTCATGATGTTTTGGACTACTGCCTCGAGTTCCCATCGGTACGCCTTGCTGTCATGCATACCCTCTGAGCTGCCGCACTGGCGGTGGTGCATTCGTTTCTTCCAGCAATTATGTTTCTAACCAACTGCTCTTGTCCAACACATTCCAGTACTTCGCCAACAAGACCGTGGACAATTGTCAGGAGGTCACGGTAATCCACTTCTTCTTGGGTCTCTGCAAGCAATTGGAGTCGATTGATGAGTCCAGGTTTGTACCGCGAAATCTTCCGTTCTTCCTCTCTAGCCTCGTGAAGTCTTCTTACTCCCTATACTCATGTTCACGAATCACTCGTAGGATCATGCCGCTTGTTGAAGAGAAGCGCCTCTTCTCCATGCTTGTCACGCACCTGAATACCAATCTCACGGTTCTTTCGGTGCGTTTATACCATTCACCTTCCAACGCGGGGGGTAGTGACCAGTAAATCCGCATTGCTTACAAGTGGTCTCTCCTCTGTCATGATGCACAGGAAGCCGATTTGCACGCGGGTGTGGAGGCGCTCGCGCTGCTCTGCACCACAGAGGACTTCCAGTCGCATTCAACGCACTACATTGACTCGCTTGAGACCGAATCGGCCTTGCTCTCTCTGAAAGGTGTGTGACAGTGACCATGGCCATGACCATAAGCAGTTGCTTAATCTCTGCTCTCTCACATAGTTGTCGTTATCCTCCCTCCCTCCTGCATGTGCCGTTGCCATCCTCCTGTCATGCAGATGACTTCCTGGAGCGCGTGACGGATGACCTGGATGTGCGCAAGCGCCTGCGCCCCTTGCTCGACGTCATTCGTCAGCTCGAGCGCAGCACCAGCTGTATGAAGCGCAAGTAAAGTGACGAGCTCAATATCCTCAAATAGTGTGACTCACCTCACACCCACACCGAAACCAATTCATTGGCGTAGCGAATACACTCACAGTGCGGAGGCAAAATACACACTAAATTAGGCTCACCTCGTCGTGATCACTTTTTTGAGGAGCATCCGTCGTCTTATCGAAAAAGCAGACTGCATACTAAATTACAGTCGTAGCATATCCATCTCCAGCGGCGACCACCAAGACCGAGACGACACCTCGGCTCGTAGCCATCCGCGTCGCCACCGACGGCTCCGAGGGTCAGGCGCTGCCGCTGCCATTGCCACTGCTGCCACTGCTGACATCAACGCTCTCGCTGGCCGCTGTCGCCGTCGCCGCGGATGGCGCGAGTCTCCGAGTCGAGCGTGTACACGCTGCTGCTGACGACCATGTGTCTGGCACTGCTCGTGTTCACGCTCACGCGATTGCTGCTGTCGGTCCGCAACAAGAACAAGCTACTATCCTGGTCTACGGCCTTCTATCTCCTCTGTCTGCTCTGGACGGTTGTGCGCTCCGCCTACTGGATCATGCTGCAGACGCGCAAGAGCATGACGTATCTCGAGCTCTACCTGCTCTACTGGCTGCCCACACCCATCCAGTATGTATCTCCCTTCTTCAGTATCCATGCTAGTCTACGTGTCCTCTGTCGGGTCCCCTCATGTGGCGGCTGGATACCGCAGGAACGGCAATGCCGCGGGGGGATGATGTGATGATACCGACGAAAAGCGCGATCACTCAGCGTTTTTTGTATCGTCGTGCGCTCTCTCTCTCTCTCTCCGTTTGCAGATTTGCCAATTTCTCGCTACTCATCCTGTTCTACATCCAGGTGATCACGGGCAAGAAATGGCGCTCACGCTGGCGCAGTGTATGCCTGCCGCTCTACCTGATGCTGACGATGGCCATGGCCACGTTCACGGCCGTCTGGGCGTTCAACTCGTCCAACGATATGTCGTACGCGTATGAGTACGGCGATGCCTACGACGAGGAGCTCTACAAGGTGCTGGCCGTGTCCGTGCAGCTCGAGTACTCGGCCATCTCATTCTTCCTGCTCAGCCTGCTCTTTGGCTTTTTTGGCTGGAAGATGGCCTATGTACGTGCTCCACCTACACAAAAGAACCCAGCCCACCAATCAACCAGGAACTGATTTTTATGTGTGGGAATTCTCGCGATGGTATCGCTATTGATATCGCTATTGCTACTGTTCTGTTCAGGTGGAGGATTCGAAGCGCACGCGACTACTAATCTCGCGCCCTCGCGTATGTCGCTCTCTCTTCCTCTGATACCTGGGGAATGGATCGCTCATGCTGTTGTGTGTATCGTTATGAAACCGCTTCTCACAGACGCTGGGCATCATCAACTCGCTGCTCTTCCTCATCTTCTTTACGCGCTCGCTGCGTGACCTCGCGACGTCTCAGAACTGGCTGCTGAGCATCCGCAACCAACTCGACATGAATGGCCGCGTCACGACCGTCGCGTACTTTGTGTTCTTCTGCTTTTGGGAGTTCCTGCCCACCGTGCTCCTGCTTTGCCTGCTCTCGTCCAAGGCAGGTGGCGTCGGCGGTGCGTACCTTCATACATGTGTGTTTCCACCTTTGTTCCCTCTCTCGTCACTTGTTTGCTCGCTCTCGCATCCCTCAATGCCAGTCCCCGTGGCGGTTGGTGGTGACTCATACAAATACTGTTCGTTGCTCCTCGATAGCTCCACGCCATGGCTCCGTGCCAGGCCACAAGCTGCCAGACTTTGGGCTCTTCCACATCATCAACGTGGCGCGTGTCGGTCGCGATCCGAGTGAACACAAGCTTTTGGCCAGTCCGCTGCGGCCGTCAACAGCTTCCTTTTCGTACGGCACAACCACGACGTCGTCGTCCTCGGCCGTCTCCAACCTCCACCCGCTAGAGCCACCACGGTGGACCCACGGTGGTGACCTCTTCCAGGATCCATTGCGCTACGACTCGGACGATGGCGCGCCCAATGCGTTCCCCGACAGCTTCAACAGCGACGCCAGCAGTAGCGGATTCACGGCGGCGTCCTTCGAGCACGGCTCCAGTCGATGAAAAGTGCTGCTGCCTGAGCCTTAGACCGAGCTAGGCTGGGCTCGGTGAGTGTGCGTGGAAGTGGAAGTGGCCGTCTTTGTGTGTGAAGTGCGATGAATGAGTGTGTGAGCCGCCCCCTCCCCACCAGCAGAGCTGACAAGTAGACGGAATGAGTTTGAGAAGACGAGGGCGGGGGCGATGAACTGAACTGAACTGAACTGACGGACGAGAGTTCGCGCGCGATCGAAGCGGGCGGCGATGGGACAAATGTGGATTTCGTTGATTTTTGTTTTATTGTGGATGGCGCGGTTGCGTGCTGGTTTCTGCTGTTGCGATGTGGATCTACGTAGTCGGGTCAGGTCAGGTTTGGTCGATGGGCTAGCCTCGTCGTGTGTGCAGGGGTGGTGGTGTGGGCGAGAAACTGAGGAACCCCATGCCCGGAGCACTGGGCCCGTTCCGCAGAGCGTCTGGCTCGGTGGCGAACTGCACCGTCGACGACTCGACCTGGTTCGTGGTCAATGGTTGCTGCGGGCACGAGCCCAGCGATGGCGATGACCTGTCGGCCGCCAGAGTGGTCTGCTCCTGCTCGTGTGGTGAGGCATCGGCCATGCTGTGAATGCCGTTGATCTTGGCGAACACGAGTCGTAGCACGCGCTCCTTGTCGGCCCACGAGAGCTGGCGGATGTCGACGTGTGCGTTCAAGTGGCGCCCGCTGCCATTGCCCACACTATGCCCACCGGCCTCCACCGACGACGGCTGTGGCTGTGACTGTGGCTGTGGGGCCGCCAGTGCTGGGAAGCGCGTGCTGCCCCCATTGGCCCGCTTGGCGTCGCGTCGGTAGCGCTCCATGTCGCGCTCGCGCTGCTGGCGCTGCGCCGTCTCCATCTCGTGCTTGACGTGCTCGAGCGCATCCAGGAAGAACACCTCGACATCCGTGCGCTGGTCCACGATGGTCTGCGCGAGCCGGCGCAGGCTGCGCAGCTCCTTGTTCTTGAGGCGCACGAGGCGGCGCAGCCCATCCACGTCCATGGACTTGTCCTCAAGCTCGCGCTCCCCACGCACCTCCAGTGCGTGGCGCTCACGCTCCAGCGCCGCCACGCTCTGCGTCATACGCGCCTCGAGGTCGTGGATCGTGGCGCGCAACTGCTTGAGCTCGCGGGCCTGCCGCTGCGCCGCCGCGGCATACTCGTGCTCCTTGGCCGTGGCCAGCTGCATGTCGAGGTGCGACTTGTTGGCACGCGCCTCCAGCTCCTGCTTCTCGGCCTGCAGCTCCTCGCTCATCTGCAACTGGAAGCGCAATTCCTCGCCCATGCGGCGGTTGTCAGTCATGATCTTGCGCGTATCGGCGTCCAGCCCATTGCGCGCGTCCTCCTTGGCCTGCTGCTTGACCATCTCAATCTTCTTCTCGTGCTCCTTTTGCAGGCGCGCCTTATCCTCGAGGAACTTGCGCTCCAGCGCGGCCATGCGCTCGCGGCCCTGCTCCTGTTCACTGCGCAATGCCGCCTCCGTGTCGCGCAGCTTGGTCTGCAGCGCGTCCTTGACATCCTTGAACGCCTCCAGCTGCGCGAGCTCTTCCTGCAGCACAAACACCTTCTCCGAGAAGGTGTCGTCCTTGGCCTGCAGTTGCTGCGTCAGTGCCTGCGTCTCGGTCGTCTGGGCCTGGTGCGCGGCCTCCATCTCCAGCGTGTGGCTCAGACGCAGCGCCGCCAGCTCCTCGCTCAATCGATTCACTTGCTTGTCCCGCGACTGGATCTCCTTCTGGAAGTAGGCCACAAACTCGTGCGTTTCCTGTTCGCGCTTGTCGTGACGCTCACGGAGCGCCGCGTTCTCAGCCTGCAGATACGAGACGCGCTCGTTCAGGAAGGTCAGCTTTTGCGCGTCCACCTGCCGGTCAAACAGCTCGCTGGCCGACGTGCCACCCGCCACAGCCGCTGATGCTGACGCCGACGCCGACGCGCCATCTGCATCCATGCTGACACTGCTACTGCGATTGATGCTGATAATGGTGGTGCCGTAGAGACCTCTGTTGATGCCAATCAATGCCAATGCCAATGCCAATGCCAATGCC
>JAADWT010001071.1:0-11388 GCA_023336285.1 Pythium grandisporangium
ACATATCTCGCGCTCAGTCGTGACTTTTACTGGCCACACCAGTATAAATATGTGCGCAAGTACGTCCGTGCTTGCGAAATTTGTCAGCGTGCTAAGCCCGCGCAGACCCTCCGCGCGCCGCTACAGCCGCTTCCAGTCCCCACAGACTGCTGGGAGTCTGTGTCACCGGACTTCATCGTTGGGTTCGCCAGAGACCGACACGACAATACGGGCGTGCTCGTATTTGTCGACCGTTTCAGCAAGATGGTCCATCTTGCTGCCGTCCCCGACTCCGTTGACGCGGCCGGTGCGGCACGCGTCTTCGTGGACACTGTGTTCCGTCCCCACGGCATGCCCAAGAGCTTGCTCTCGGACAGAGACCCACAGCTCACTGCCACCTTCTGGCAGATGGTCTTCTCCAACCTCGGTACGGGGCTGCAGATGTCCACGGCCGACCACCCCGAGTCGGATGGCCAAACCGAGCGCGACAACCGCGTGCTCGAAGAGATTCTTCGCAGCTATGCCCACTCGTTCCCCGAGTGTAGCACCTGCCTGCCATTGGTGGAATTTGCCATTCTATGTGAATGGGCTGCGCCATCCACGCCTCCTTCCGCTTTTGCGCGGGGAGCTCCCCGCGCCCGCTCCACTTTCACCATCGTCCGAGCTGCCTGAGGCACACCCCACTGGTCATGTCGAGGACGGCCTCCAACATCTGTTAATCACCGCCAACCGCCATGCGGGCCTTGTAGTGCGTGATTTTGCTACTTCCATCCTCTTTCGTTTTGAATACCCACTGTGTTCGTAGTTTGTTCATCGTGGGGCTTGACTTCACCATGATACATGTCCCATTGGGCTCCAGGCTCTAGAGATCTGTCTGACACGCTTACGCCCACAATGTCTGGCGTAAAAACTAGTCAGTGAGGCTCCGCAGGGTTGTGATCTGGCATCAGCAAAATTATGTCGACCCTGTCTCCAAAGACGACATATCCATCATGTGGTTGACAAAGTGGGTATTGGGGCGGGTCCTCGTCACGGGGGCAGGTCCTTCGATGGCTGGCTCCCCGTCTTCAGCGCGCTTGCGCGCAGCTTTCTTCTTCTAACAGTGGGAACATCGCACCGGGGTCACTCCTTCGGTTCCCGCACCGTTCGTTGTGACTGCGACTGCTAGCTGAGCGTAACGCTCAGCTCGCTCGCAGTGCGCTTGCGGCTCTGCTGCCTGATGATCGCGAGTTCCTCAAATCTGGATCGCTACCCGCGTTCAGGGCGCAATATTCACTTGTCCATTGAGCGTAGCAATGTGGCCGACGCGCCAAGTCGCCATTACCTTCCTTGAACTCGAGCGCGGGATGTCGATTTTGCAACCTTTCGTTTTACCGGACTTGCGCACTGCGCTTAGAGAGACTTCTCCGGCGAATCCGTGAAACCGAAACACGGAGAACCTAACGTGACCCAATCTGTGAGCGGCACCGACTTGCCCTATGAAGATTTGGACTGGCAACGCTTGCTGTGTGTTACTTCTCTTCGGCATCCAATTGAGAACGTAAGTTGCATATTCGGTGGCACCGTCCCGACCGCTCAGCGGAAGGCTAAAGCCAAACAATGTGCATCGCACCATGTTCTCTACGTGCGATGCATATGGTCGGCCCCTTGCCATTGACCCCCGAGTTGCTCCGATCCGCGATCTGTCTGGCGATGCCAGTGTCCTTGCAACAAAAGTCCACGTTCACGTACTCGACATCATCGTCGGTGCGCAGCACATCGACGCGGACATTGATCTGGTTCTCGCAGAAGGTCGAGAAGCACTCGAATTTGTTGGTAGCTTGGTCCTTCGTCTTCGAAGCGAAAACAGGTCAGTAGTTGCTGCGGTGGTCGACAAAGTTCTCGAGGTGCCGATTACCGCGTCGTTCTTGTGGAACGATAGGCCCTTTCATGTCACTACAGATGGCCGCCCCACGACGCCAGTGGTTGAGCTGGCGCTTGTGTCCTGATTGGGCTGCCTGGCATTGGTACTCTTTTCCTCAGCGCATGGCCAGCATAACTGACGTTTAATTGTAGTCAGCGCGATCCCTTAGTCATGTGCGCCCGCCAACCTCTCCAATGTGTTGTAGGAGAGATGACCAAAGCGTCTGTGGAAGTGGAATAGGGGCCCTTCCTAAACGTTACGATCATTTTTCCCGAAATCGGCACTGGCGGCTTCCCGACTGGACTGCGCGCTCTGTCGACAACCAATACTCAGTTTCGCAGTTCAAGATCAATCATCCCAGTGCCCCAGAATATCACTGCGTGTCGGCTCTTTTGCGTGGCAAGGTCACATTCGTTTTTAATCAGACTCCCGAAGGAAATTAGATTGGCCGCCAAGCTGGGGAGTAACACGCATTCCCAAAACTGATGGTGTGCTTCTGTCCGTTCACGGACACATCCAAATACGCGGTGCCACGATGCGCCACCGCCATCAAGCTGCCGTCGGGAATCCAACACCCGTCCTTACACTATCCAGCATCATGAAGCATGGCTTTGTCACGTAGCAGGTGGGCAAAGGCCCCACTATCCATGATCCAGTCATGGGGTCCCACCTCACCGATCATTGTATTCAAGAAGCTGTGTCCTTCTATCCTCGCTTCCAGCCACGGCTGACAATATGGCATTGTTGATTTGTCTCCGCGGTAATCACGGGCCAGGTGCCCAGGCTTGCCGCGCAAGTGGTATCTGCTTGTCTCCTTTATGCCAGAGGCTCGTTCTCCGCTCGGTTCCGCAACGCAGTTCAAGATCGCGCCCATGCCTCGTACACGAGAGAGCTTCCCATCATTCTATTCAACTCTCTGCGTGATTGTCACGTGTATGGACTACGTAGGCGGCGTACCGTAGGTCCAATTGGTCCAGCAGCATCGGTTTCATTGGCACACAACGTTCTCGAGGATCATCACCTCAACGGCGTTGGGCGATTACGTGTGATCACTAGAAATATGTCGCAGGCGTTCCACGACGTTGTGTTAGCTTTCTTAGTCCGAAAAAGCTCATCACACAGCGTCGGTGTAAACACCACCGAGAAAATGACACTCATCTGCGTGATCACATAAGGCTGATTTGGCTCCGCCTTCACCCATGACTCGAACTGGGAGACGTAGAACTTCTCCGCTTTCCCGCGCATGAGCTCATCAAACTTCGCCACCTTGAAGCGTTCAGCCCACAGATACGCGCACTTCCTCGCCCATGCTCGCCTGATCACAGAACACGTTAGCCCACTCAATGAACCCACTCCCTATCTTTTGTAGACCTCGGACCCATCAAAGGCCCAGATCGTGAGCTGGAGTCCCGAGACGGCGGGCACCGCCGAGTCCTCTAGTGGGTCACATCGGACCGTGCGTCGAACACCCTAGTGGGGGGCTCGGCGACAACCCTGACTGCGTCGACTAGGCTGCAAAACACGTGCCTGGCCCTATTTGTGTCACTTCACGTGGGCCTGCCGGAGTGCCCGAGTAGTTCACGCAGCGACCTCTGCTTCTTAGATGCCGCGCGTCTGTTGCTGTTGCTGTTGCATTGCTGCTTCTACTTCGCGCCAGCGAGCGCTCACTTGGTGGCCAACTTGGCTCACCTCTAGCGCTCGAACTTTGAGTGGACGTTGTGCCTGGACTTGCCGCTCGTAGGCCGCCTAAAGTCGCTTGCTCTCTTCGGCCTGGACCATCTGTTGTTGTGCCTCTCCGTAGGCATCGCGGTGTTGCTGCTGCTCCTGATGGAACAAAGTTCTCTGTCGTAGCAGGCTAGACCTCTTCATGCGCGACTCCGTACTGAAGTAGTCTGCAGCCCCCACGTCGTCGATCGCCATGGGGATGTACCCATACCCAGATTGCAAAGCTAACAAAATCACCGGTGGTGATTGTGGGCCATGGTACTTAGGCGGCACAATAGGACCAAGGAGTGGGAGACATGACTCCAGCTCGTTGATGAAGTCCATCAGGGCTTGCACAATAGCGATCTTGACTGCGGTCTCGGGTGTTACATCGCTGCCAAACTTTTGTCGTCGTCAGCGCTTCCCGGTTATTTCCCTGGTAGTGGGACGACTATCGCCACTTCGCGCAGCGGCGCCTGGGTCGCCACTTTCAACGACTGACTCTACTCTGAAGTGTAGATTGAACTTTGTTCGGTGACCGTTGGGCTCATAACCTGTTGAAATGTATGTATGACCAGTCCGGTCCGTGGCGTCTTCTTATGAAACTAGTCTTGCAGGAAACGGTGAACACAGAGGGAGGTAGAATTAACCCTGCGTTTGTTTTGCGGAGGAGCGCCGTGCTCGCCTGCTAACATTGACCATCTACACTGTGCGCCTCCACTGGTTGGCGCTTATGCGCACTCCTTCGCAAAGTGCTTCTCCAACAAGCTCCCCCAGTCATCTACACTTATCTGTAACCCAACCTATATAACTAGAACTACGCGTCCTACTCACCATTGTGTCACTTCGGCTTGATGTATGGGCTTGGTGTCATTGGAATTGCCAGATGGTGGATCTCGTATCAGCCACACCAATCGGGATTCCCTGATCCGCATCGGTATCACGAATACCCACTTGCCTTTTCAACAGTGTGGTGAAGTGGGTGCGGCCTCGCGTCTCTGGCGGGCCGCCGTCAGTTCGCCCACTTCTCTTACTAGCCTGTCGCTTCCGCCCTCTGGCCGCGTTCCATGTTTCCGTTTAGGACCATGGCCCCGTCGCCCAAGACAGCTGGCGAATAACCTTAGCGCCCCATCCCTTGGAGCCTTTTTGCCCAGACGAGCACGGTAAGCCAGACCTGGCGACATCTGGCCAGCGCCAGAGCTGGCTTCGGTCAGCCAGATCCGGCTGTGTTTGGCCAGGGCCAGACCTGGCCTCCATCGGTTGGAGCCAGGCCAGAGTGCCAGCTACTTTTGCCAGGTCGATACCTGATGGGCCCCTGGGCCAGCTGGTTTGTAGGTCCGTTTGCCTTTCCCTGTCATCAGTTGATGAGTGTGTGCTAACCAGAGCCGTAGGGCTCTGTGCTCTAGGTACCCCCTGTGGGGTTAGTACTTGTTAGGAATTGCCCAAGCTAAATATGACTTCGATTTTGCCCCGTACTACGCAAGTGGCATCCGGCCAGACCACTAAAGCAGATAACCAGATCCGGCACGGTCTCAGTGAGTGTGCCTATGTGTGTTTGTGTCACTTCG
This sequence comes from Pythium grandisporangium, assembly GCA_023336285.1. Lineage (NCBI taxonomy): Eukaryota > Oomycota > Peronosporomycetes > Pythiales > Pythiaceae > Pythium > Pythium grandisporangium. Next base: position 5,155 of record JAADWT010001071.1, read on the forward strand.
AGTGACCTAGCCAGGTGTGCGAGTGTTTGTGGGTATCAAAGGGAGCCATCTCTTCTACCCGCTGAGACTGGAGGCTCCAAGGAGGGAGATAGGTCTCGACTTCCATACTAGCCGTGTCATGTCTGTGGGTGTGGGTGTACGCCAGGGCAGGTAGCCCGGTACCCCAAGGAGTTAGAGGGTACAGGTCAGTGGGCCAGCGTTCTTGAGTTCAGTCCCTGTGAGGGCACCAAAGACCTGGAAGCCAAGCACCGAACGGTAGGGGTCGAGCCGATACTCCGTTCCTACCTCTGTATATCACTTTGTCTTTTATTTGTAGTCATCTCCGACACCTTAGCCGAGCTGGCGGACGTTTGATGAGGGACTCGAGCCAGGTCTGTACTCCGTGTGAAAACGTTTTCTCTACGCTTAGATCCGAAAGAACTATCTAAAGGGTACACAATTGTGAGGTTACTGCCGTTTGTAGGTCCTGGAGAGAGTTGCTTCCACGCCTGTGTGAATCTGTTTGGATCCGGCTGGCGCTACCCCTTCGCCTGACCCGGATCGGGCTATACTACAACCTGAGCACAAGCGCATAATTCCCAGAGGGGAAACCAGCATTATCACGACAGCCCTAGCCTGGCCCTTTTTGTCGCCCGTCGGCTCCGTTCTCATCACTGCTTAACGGCAGTTCCACGAATACCGTTGTCCCTCACTATGTCTCCTCTTCACGGAACCCAGTCACTTGGGTGCGTAGAAGAGCAGAGGTAGTCAGGGATGCTGTCCATTGGCTGCACTACACGCCCTCTCCAGCATCGGGGTTGTCCTCGACGACAAAATGAAAGAAACACCGGCGAATTCCAGGATAACACTCCAACGCATAAGCCAACACTGTTCCACGAGACTGGGCAACGATGACAGGCTGCCAGTCACGGATATAGGGCTGCGTAGCACGGGGGCGCCGTGGACAGGTTGAAAAATATAGGACAGAGACAAAAATAAATAGACCATACATGCCCAATATTTTAGCCAATCATGTAGTCACATGAGTGTTCCCTTTCCGCTCAAAAAAAGTTGGCCAACGCCGATTGATCAATCCATTCATCAATGCCGTGAGGCTAAAAGAGGATGAAACACAAAGAAAATGTCATCTAAGCAAATTGCCATCATGCCCTTCGCTGAGCAAGAGTTTGTGGTCGTGGGGGAACGTTCTTCCTGATATGGATTTCCCCCTTCTGCTCCAGCAGATCAGGGGGATACCGTACAACGACTACTTCTACGTGTTCCTCCGCCTAGAGGACGGCGTAATGGACATTCATAGGGCAATGACTTCCTTCTCCGTGCCAGTGGGGGAAACAATCAAGCAGGCTAACCTGTAAGTCCGGAAAGGACTAAACAGTAAGTGGGTGGCAGGTGATTGGCTCTCCTGCTCTCGCATCCTGGATGTAGGGTGCTGGACATCAACCGGGACGTGCCGGTAGAGGACGCGATAGCTACACGCCAAGCTAGCGGCATGATTTCCGGTGGAGTGTTCGTGCCTCTAGTGGAGAGCACTAAAATCCTGTTTTACAAAGCGTGCTTCAGAGAAGCAGGAAATTGATGTGGCAGCGAATCTGGGGGATCAATTTATTTCCAGGGGGACATTGTCCGTTGTGGGCTTTCGTATGAGGCCGCGAACTATCGTCTACCCGCGTTCCTTGGCGTCGAAGGATACGCTGCCATCGTTCAAACCGCCCGGAAAGCCACGGGTCGATCATGTAGCGACAGACGTCAGTGAGTACGCTGCAATTGGCCTTTGAGAAAGAATGCATTCCTTCAGCTCGTCATTACTCAGCAATGGTGAACGGCTAGTGAAGGCGCCCTAAGTCACCGACGACCCGCTTATTCATGGTCATCAGGGAGACTGCGCACTCTCTCAATCATCTTCTTAACGACATGGAAGTAGCACATGAGATGAACAAATTGGCAGTCCGGACCAAACCTCCGGCGGCAGACATTAAATTGACCCCTTTCTGCGTCAGTGAGAATGTAGCTCACACACAGTAAGCCACTCACCACACGCCTGAAAATCCACTGAAGAGCAGCGAGAACACAAATGAAGTTTCTCTCCTGTTGTTGGCTGACGACAAAGACACCAACAAGGTAGAAGCTGCGCACGGCGTCCGAGATGCCGACCACAACCACAGGGTACGCAGCTGGTGGAAGCTGTACTTTGCGTCCATGTGTAGCACAAACGTGGTGGGGTCACCTGAAACGAGTTTATTTTCGAGTGCACATGGCGCATAATCGAGTAATGCATTTTCTATGTACAAACGACCCTTCACCGCTCACTAAATATATTATATTTGTGGTTGCTTGGCAAGCACCCTCCTGCTCGATATCTCTTTTCTCGAAGGCGCCGCGGGATCCGCAGTCTGCGTAGCAGACTGTGGCGTGAAGCCTTCGCTACCCTGTTCTCTGACAAAAAGACTGGCTGTGAGATGCCACTGTACGCCACGAGGTAAACTGCTCACACTAGCGTCAAATGGTGAGGTTTGCTGGTGTCCCCCCATCTGGGGTAGGCTACGTTAGTGTAGTTTGATGTGGGGTTGGCGCTGTAATAATGTACTCATATAACGCCATCATTGTACAACACTCGAAAATGTGCTTTGGGGTACTCGAAAATAATCCACCCCCGGGTCACCTGCCGCTTACGTATCGGTGCGCGCCGTACGAATGCGCTTCGGCTTAGTTCATTAGCATACGTTTTCAGTGGTCCTGTCAATTCGGCTGGCCGAGCTGGATCCAGTGGTATGCTGGTAGGCCTCAAACATAGCAACCTTGTGGCTGTTTTCTCATGTGAGAGTTGTTCCGACCCACGGACACTTGGCACAAGGCGCAGCACGATGGCATCCCGTGCAGGCGCGCACCGAGCGATGGCAGTGCATGACGTGCGGTGTGGCATGCCTGCACTACGCACGCAGAGCCAGATCGCTCATCTGAACTGTTCTGGAGGAGAACAGTGCGTCGGCGGAAGTTGTCTCAGAGCACAAAGTGCTCCAACGGGATGGGTGAGCTCACCACGATAGAGAAGGGATTAGAAGGTGGTGGTGGTGTGAACTTGGGATTGCTTGTTGTAAAAAGGATGTTGTGACGTACGGCACGCACGACCCGGCTCGTGTGTAGCGAAAACATGAAGAAGTGTGACCCATTTTGTCTCGGCTCTGCCACCGGGTCTGCTTCGTTCCAGTTCAAACGCACACTCCGATCGTATAACTCCACGTGTTGCTGTTCTTAAATGGAGATGGTGACCCTCGCCGCATTTACTGGCAGCTCCGGCCGCTGGAGCATCCGTTGTGGAATTCGTTCGCGTTGCCGACGCTGCCGACTTGACCACGAAGCAGGAACGGGGGAATAACTTCCTTCGGTCGTGGATTCCAGCTACCGCAGTCCCATACGCCTTCATGAACGCACGCGCACCACAGCATCGCAGCAACGCTCCGTATCGCCCTTTTCTCGTCTTAGTACGGTTAAACTGTGGGCCTAGACCACCCTCGATCCTTGATACTTGCCCTTCTTCTTCAGTCGTTGCGCTGATTTACTCGTCTTCTGAGCTTGGATGACGTCGTCCTCTATTATCTCGAAGCGCTTAGAGCTACTATTTGATTTCAGAAAAGGTCCGATCAACAAGAGTAGTTTACGACGTAAACTACACTGAAGTTTACTCTGAAATTTACGAAGTAAGTTTCGTCTGCCTGTGGGGATTGCAGATGGGGCGGCAGATGAGTGGCCGAGTGCAGGGCACAAATCTTTAGTCATTCCTCTTTTTTTGGAGGTAGGGCGGAAGTGGCAATGGCGCCTCTTCCGATAACACTGGTGGGGGCCTGGAAAATAAAGGCCCGGCATAAGCGTGAAGGTGTCGTGTACACCGACAGCGCCGTGGAGTCCCGGTTGCAACCGCGTAGCTCGCCGTCTTGTCCGCTGCAGGAAGTCGATGATCAGAAAATGGGCTGCGAGCATGGTAGGTTCTCTGTGGTGTTGTCTGTGGTGTAGATGGTGTTTGTGGTGTTGAGTCTTCTAACATGTTGTATTGCCGCAGGGTCAGCAATGGGGGATGGAGATGACGACGAACCGATATGTGGTGATTATCAGACGCGTCCGAAAAAGGCGCAACCCATCCGCGAAGCTTTGGCATTTGCTGCTGAAGCCGCTGACGCGCGCGGAGTCCGGGCGAAACTCCCGTCGTTCGCGGGATTTCGTGGGGTGGTGCACCACACGCAAGAAGGCCTTCTGGAACAGTTCAAGGAGTACTGCGCTTTACACAATGTGGCGTATCGTGTTCGCCAGTCGACAGGTCATGAATCTCGGAACACGTACGTACATCCGAATGCGGCGGCTCTCTTTCTCTCTATCTTGCTGTTCCTGCTAACACGCTTACTACTTCGTCGGTGTGAACGTAGTGTCCTCCGCGCCCGACACAGAGCAAACCAAGCCAAGGCTGCAAAGAAGTAATCCGCGTTCACGCAGTCATTAGATCTGGTTCCGAAGCAGATCTCGCGCTCGCAGCGCACGTTCGAGTGCATTCACGCTGGTTGACAGAAGTCTCGGACGACAGGGCAAAGGTACCAGGCAATGACGAGATTCACCGGGTGCCCCGCGCGTCTAACTGCGAATGCCGTATGCGATGAGGAGACTGGCTCGTGGACGTTGAGGATCCATAACGAGGTTCGTCTCTATGTGGTCATGCATGGGGTTGGTCGAGGATTGGTGTGCTGATAACGCTTGTTCTGGATGTAGAACCAGTCGCATAACCTCATGTGCAGCGAACAGATCTTTTACTCATATCTAAACAACTCCGACATTGACGATGCTGTGCTATTCGGTCGGGCGGCTTCCCAGATCTCGGTCGACGGCAACCCGCGCCAGATTCGCAACGAAATTAGTGCAGCGCACGGTATGCCCTTTAAGTCAAGCCAGTACAGCAATCTGAAAAACTATCAGCTTGGAGGACAGCAAGCTGCGGATAACTTCGAAAGTCTTGTTCAACAGCTCTCCTCTATGGAGGGAGCGAGGTGTGTTGTCTTGCGGGAGCGGGATAGAGACATGGTGCGCGGGTTGGTTTTTCAAACTGGGATGCAGCGGGCCCATTTTCAGCGTTACGTGGACTCGCTGATTCTTGACTGGACACACAACACTAACAATCTCGGTTTCTTTTTGGGTGCGTATGAGTATTTTACGGAGTCCTCGCGTTCATTCTTGTTCTGGTTATTCTAATGAACTCTGCCACTTCCCTACTTTGTTACGATTATACTTGACCACTTTGCTACTTTCCCACTTTTCCACTTTGCCCACTTTGCCACTTCCCTGTTTGGAACATGTAGGTTCGCTTCTCGCGACGTCGGCTTCGGGTAAGGGTGTCCCCGTCCTCGAGTTCCTGTGTCTTTCGCAAGGGACGGCTATGCTGACGTCCGTCCTGGAATTCTTTGCCGCCGGTAATCTCGGAGCGTTGAGTAAGGTTAAGTCATTTGTGATTGATAAAGATCTGGCTGAATGGGCGGCTTTGAAGGCCGTCTTTCCGTCCGCAGCAGTGGTTCTCTGCCAATTTCATGTGATCAAATGGTTCAAGCAGTGTGTCAGTAACCCAGCGTACAATATTGAACCCGGCGACCGCGAGGCGACCGTCACCATCCTTCGAGCAATGGTGTACGCGCCCACCGAAACAGAGTTCAAACGCTTGAAAAGTCTACTCTGTCAGCTACTGAACAAGGATTGTCATGCCTCGTTCCATCGGTACATAGAACGGCGATGGTATGGGATGACAGACCAATGGACGGACTTCAGGCGCGGCAAGGTGTACACCGCTGGGAACACTACTTCGAACCGACTTGAATCTCACTGGAATCAGCTGAAGTCTGGGCTTGGGAAGAAGCGTCGGCTTGACTCGTGTTTCTTGGCGATCGTCTTGCGTGGTAGGGCGATCCTTAGCCGCGAGTACGAGGAGCAGGTGGAATTTACTGGGAAGATGTTGTGGAGTAGGTAAAATCCAAAGTGAATTGGTCGGGACTTAGTTCGCTACTGCTACCTCTAAGCCGACTCTACTCTTCTGTCCATTCATTTGCTATCCAATCAATGGACAGAAATATACGCGTCATATGAAGTTGACGTAACACTCAAATATATACAGTTGATTGGCTGGATGGTTCAGCCAATCACGTCTTGCCACGTTGACGATTACGTCAACGGAAGTTGAACTTCAATGCGAACTTAAGCGAGTCATGT
>JAADWT010001072.1:0-11381 GCA_023336285.1 Pythium grandisporangium
AGTAATGCCACAACGTAGGATGATAGCGAGTCAGCCGAGCAGTTCACCCGCACAGTTCGTCCAGGTTGAGCTTTTCAAGCGTGTATGAAGTACCTGTCACTTTCTCCACGGGTCGGACGGTCTTATCGTACACGACGCGGCCGTCGTAATCCACCAGACTGCAACGCGCCAGCACGCTCTGCTTGCCCGAGAGCCCCACGCCCACCATCTCGCAATCCATCGCGAGGATGCGCGAGTTGTCGATCCACTCGGCCGTCTTGGACTGCTTCTTCTTGGCGAGCTTCTGGTCCTTGACCTTTTGCTTGTGCATGCCCACATCCAGGTCGTGCTTTTTTTCACTTGATCCACTGTACTTGGTGTCCTTTTGCTGGATCTTGGTCTTCATCGCCAGCCAATTTGAGTTGGCGGTGGTCGCGATCGGCACCACCGCAGGCGCTGCCTTCTTGACCGGGCGCTTGGACTTTGGCTTGCCCTTGTGCTTCTTCGCGTGCAGCGGCTTGTGCGTCACCGGAGGCGAGATCGGCGCCGCCCCGACACCCTGCTTCTGCTTCTGCTTCTGCTTCTTCGCCTGTGCGTCATCCTGCGCGGCGTTTGCTACCCGCTTGCGCTTGTTGCCCGCCATGACCATTGATCGAGAGCGCGCCACCAGTTCTGTTAGTGTAGTGACGGATGATCGATCGATCGCCAGAAAATGCAACCACGAACCAATCAAAGGGGTTACACGGAACCCCACCATAACCTTAGCCAGCGGCTATCCTGGTAATTTCGGAAAGATAAAATTTGGTTTTAATCCGCAGCGCAACCTCTTATATTTTCCAAAACCTGGTAGTATTTTCACTAGTTGAGACAAAGGCGGTACATACTTGAATAAGGGGAGGCTGAGCACTCCACTTCCAACCAAGAAGCTCCCCCCCCGGGCCCACCGACTTCTGTCAGGTTGGTTCCACCTTTGTCTAAACTTTTGATAAGCCCGCACCTTTTGCAAATACCCGCGTACATGCGCGAACACATGGGAGGATTACATTATCCTCGCATGATCGCATAATCCACTAACAATATGCGACCATTATACGTTGAGATACCCCCTTACGAAGAAGCTGGAACACGGACCGACTTACTGGTCGCTCACTTGCTCGCTTGCTCTGTGTGTGCGTGCGTGTGCGTGTGCGTATCTAGCGTCCATTCCTCTGGTCCCAGCGATAAGATGGAGGCCGTCTCGATAGAGATGCCGTCGACGGCCACGCCGCCCTCCTCCTCTGCAGACACAGTCCCGCTTCTGGCGGCGGAACAGCACGCTCACGCTCATCAGCTGTCACCACCGCCTGCGCATCACCACCATCCACACCAGCATGCCCACGGTCATGGCCACGGCCATGCCCCACATCCACACCCACACCCACACCCTCCGTCGCATCAGCATGGGCCGCACTGCAGCCACGGCGCTTCGCCCGCGCCGCCGCCGGTCATCGAGTTTACGTCCCCACAGGAGGAGCTCTTCCACTGCGCGCGCATGGACGACCTGCCGCGCTTCCAGGCGCTCGTGAACGAGCACGGCGCTGCCATGGTGCTGCAGCGTGACCCACAGGGACACACGGTGGCGCACTGGGTGGCGCAGCGCGGCAGCGCCGCCCTGCTCGAGTATGTGCATGAGCTGGGCGCGCCGCTCAACCTGCCCAGCGAGGATGCCGTGCAACTGCACCCGATCCATTGGGCCTGTTCCTCGGGTAATCTGGCGGCACTGCGCACCCTGGTGGCGCTCGGTGTGGACATCAACACGGCCGACGACGCCAAGCACCGCACGCCATTGCTCCTGGCCGCGCAGAACGGGTTCCCACTACTGGTCATGTTCTGCGTCAAGCACGGCGCCGATATCAATCTCGTGGACATTGACCACGACAGCGCCATCCACTGGGCCGCGTACAAGGGCGCGACCGAGATCGTGTCCGTGTTCCAGTACCTGGGCCTCTCCACGGACCAGCCCGATCGCTACGGACAGACGCCGTTGCATCTCGCGGCCATGCGTGGCGCACTGGCCACTGTGCAATACCTTGTGGAGGAACTGGACAGCGAATTGCTCGCGCTGGACAAGCAGGGCCGCACGCCGCAGCAATTAGCCGCCAAGAAGGGATTTGCTCGCGTCGCGCAGTACCTGGAGAACCGCACGCAACGCCGGCGCTGGAACGTGTTTGCGTGGTGGGAGGCCTCGCGAGCGCCGTTCTATTTCGTGCTGGCCAACATCGTGCTCTCGCTGGTGGCGTACGTGCAGGTCTTGATCCCACACATGCCCGAGTTGCGGGGGCTCTACGTCGTGCACCTTGCCTGGAACACGGTCACGTGGCTGTTGTTTGTCGTCGCCACACGCACGCGCGCCGGGGGCATCGCGCAGAATGCGCAGTACCAGGACGAGTACGCGCGGGTGACCGAGGAGCTCGTGCAGGGCAAGACAGGCTCGAGTGCTGATCGACAGAGCTCACTCCAGCTGCGCGCCAACCTCGAGCGTCCACTGTGCCACAGCTGCCACATCCAACGCCCCCTGCGGGCCAAGCACTGCCGTGTCTGCAAGACCTGCGTCCATACGTTTGACCACCAGTACGTTTCTTATCCCGCTCCCTCTTCTGTTTCGAATTGGGTTTTCTCATTTCCGTGTCATTGTCATTGCTGTTATTGCTGCTCCGATTGCGCGATACAATTGCGTAGCTGTCCGTTCATTGATAATTGTGTGGGGCGCGACAACTACGTGCCCTTCCTATTGTTTGTCGCCGCGCTGGCACTGGACCTTGTGGTGCTCGAGTATATCTTCTATCGCCAGTGGAGTGCACGTGGCGCCGTGTGGTGGCTCGTGTTGGCCATGATCTACATCACGGCGCTGCTGCTGCCCGTGCTGCATCTCCTGGGCTTCCACTGCTACCTCACGGCTGCCAACTTGACCACCAACGAAGTCGTGAACAGCCACCGCTACCAGTACCTGCGCTCCGAGGATGGCGCGTACCAGAACCCGTTTGACCGTGGCCTGGTGCGCAATATCATGCATCGCTGTCTGCCGGCGATCATGCATGGCGGGAACGGTGAAGACGATGACGCTCACCACCACCGCCTCGACGTCAAGCGCGCCAATGAGCACGAGCGTCAGCGACTGCAACAGCACCACGAGAAGGGCAGTGGTGACGATGCGTTCGAGTCGCCCGTCTAATGTGCAGTACTCAGAGAAGAAGAAGATGAAGGAGGCGAAAGAGGAGGCAGCTCCGGGATAGAGAGGGTCCTACGGGATGCGTGGTGGCGGTATCTGCGTTGTATCGAATCAGATTCTTTTCGCATTTGCTTTCGACTGTAATCCTGTCTAACCCTCTTCGCAAGGCGTCTTCGCTCTCTTTGCGTGGCTTTCTCTGTGTGTATGAGGTGTATGAGGTGTATGAAGTGTATGCTGCTACGCTGCCACTACCAGACTTCGCATGTGTGAGTCGGCCGCATGGGCGAGTTCTTGGAGCATTCAAACAAGCGAGCAAACTCGGCGTTGTTCATGAGCGCGCCATTCACGCGCCATTGCTCGGGCGAGTGTGGGTCCGTGCTCAAGCGGTTCACGACGGACTCGTCCGTGCTCTTGGCGCAAAACGCCTGCGCAAACGACACGAAGAAGAGTTTGCGTGCAGCATCCATGGACAGTGGCGCCCGTGTTGGTGCCGTGTTGCCACCATCGTTGTCTTCCTCGTTGTGCGCCTCCTCCTGCTCACTGTCCGTGGCCCCGGGCTGGCCCTCGGGGTGTTTTAGATGAGCCTCCAGCGCCGCGAACGCGACCTTGACGCCGCCATTGTCGGCAATGTTCTCACCGAGTGTAAAGTTGCCATTTACGTGGCCCAGCAGTGTGGTGCCGTCAAACGCGCTGACCACGGGGAAGGCCGAGTACTGCTCCGTGAGGCACGTGGCTCGCTCACGGAAGGCGGCATCTGTGTCCCGATTCCACCAGTCCACGAGGTTGCCATTGCCGTCAAAGTAGCGGCCCTGGTCATCAAAGCCGTGCGTGATCTCATGGCCAATGATTGAGCCAATCGCACCATAGTTTTGTGCGGCATGCCTCGATTTGTCAAAGAATGGCGGCTGCAAAATGCCCGCGGGGAACACAATCTGGTTCGTGGATGGGTCGTAGTACGCGTTCACGGCGCTGGGCGACATGAGCCATTGCGAGCGATCCACGCCACGTCCAATGCGAGCAATCGATCGTTCAAACTGGTAGTCGGCTAGCGTCGCGAGGTTGTCGGCGTACGAGTGCATTGAGAGTACGAACGGCAGCGGCTGCGATTGCATGGCATGGCCAATGAGGTTGGCGATGCGGGCCAGCTTGTCGGCCGCCGCGCGCTTGGTGGCGTCATCCAGCCAGGCCGACTGCGCCAGCGCCTGCTCCATTGCGGCCTCGATGCGGTTCACCATGTCCTGCGCCAATGCCTCGCTGTCGTGGTCAAAGTGCTTGATAAAGTAGTATTTACCCATGAGGTCGGGGAACTGCGCCACCACGCGGTGCAGGCAGAGTCGCCAGCGTGGCGAGCGCTTGCGCTGGCCGCCAATGCGGGCCGAAAAGAATGAAAAGCTGGCATCCAGGAAGGGCTCCGAGAGATTGGGCGCCCAGTCACGAATGTACTGGTACGCGAGAACCACGCGAAGCGTGGCCAGCGGCGTGTCAGCAATGAGCTTCTCCACCCGCTCAAAGAATTTGGGCGAGCTCACACTGATGACCGTCGGCGGAATGCGGTTCGCCGCATCCCCACTGCCATCGCCAGTGGCCTCGCTTGTGGGGGTCAGCAGGCCCGTGCCCGTGATGAACTCGCCCAGCAGCAGTGGGTACTTGGCCATGGCGTCAGGGATAGACATGGGGTTGTAGGACACCACGGGGTCCTGGAGCTCTTCCTTAGCCGTGTAGAGCTTGGCCAGTTCCATCTCGAACCGGGTCACGACCTCGGCGTTGGCTGTCGCTGTGGCCGTATGGTTGTCAGCCGTGCCAGTGTCATCGTCGTGCGCTGCCGCTGATATAGTCCACCCGGCGAGCTCAAACATGGTAGCAATATACTCCTGGTACGGCGTCACCAGAGGGTCCCATTGCGAGGCGTCCAGGTAATACTCTGGGTCAGGTAGGGAGAGGCCGGTCTGCGTGGCGAACAGTGTGTAGACCGTGGCATCCGTGGCATTGGGCTCGACGCCCAGCGCCGTGAAGAAGTTGGGGCCACGCTTGGACAGCTCACCGGCGAGGCGAAGCAATGCCGCCGCATCATCGACATGTGCGATGCGCTGCAGTGCGTCCTGCAGTGGCGCCGCGCCCTCGAGATCGATCGCTGTCGTGTTCATGCAGGTCGAGTAGAGCTCCCCAATGTAGGGCAGGTTCTCGTGCATGATCTCCTGTAGTACGCGCTCGTTCTCGATGGCGACGGTGGAAAATGAAGCATACATGGCTGTCCTATCCGCGGGGATCTCGACCTCGGCCAGCCACGAGCCGCAGCTAAACTGGTAAAAGTCGTCACATGGATGCACCTCGCGGTTCATCATGCGCTGCACGTCGCGCGGCAGCTCGTGCCAGACCGCGGCCATGACGTCTTCCTTCGTCGTATCAGAGGACGTAGCAGAGGCAGCCGAATGCGTAGCCGATAGCGAGCGGTGCACCACCAGGTATACGATCACGAGGAACAGGAAGCCAATGCCAAAGAGCGCGCCGGTCGACTGCAGGCGCCGCATCTCGCGCTCGCGCGCGAGCGAGAATTGCGGGCGCTCACGGTTGGCGCTGTTCACCATGACGGCCGTGTCAGCATCCATTTCCTCCTCCTCCTCCTCCTCCTCCTGATGGCGCAGGGTATCGTCCTCGTTAAGCGCGCGTCGACCGTCTCCGTCGCGGCGGCGCTGGCGCTCGCTCGTGAGCGGCGTGGCATCGGACGCCATCTCCAGATCCACCTCCATCTCTGCGTCGGCTTCCTCACGGCGGTTGGCCGACAGCATGCCCTGGCGCTGATCGCGCGACGCCATGGCCACTGCGAGCTACGTAGCGCGCCAAGTTTATCGACGAGTAGCGCCTTGAGCCGATGGCGATGGCGATACCCAGTATGTGAGCAGATTAAACGAGCCGCGTCTTCTCGATAGCGAAGGAGGCTGAGGAGCTCCCCCAATGTGAAGCTGCATTTGATCCGGATAACGGTGGCGTATACGGGGTGGTGGGTATACGCCCGACAGATTATTGGTCGATGGAATATTTGGGAAAATCCGATCGAAAACATGACGATCCGCTAGAAAAAAACTGCAAGCTTCACCCCCCATCGTGTAAACGTGTTATTCGGTTTATCGCCGTGACGTGCATCACCAGTTTCACCGCCTTGATCACCAAGTAATACATTGCCATGCACCCCCAGTCCAAAAAGGTACAGGTTTTAATGTATGTTCACTTGGAAAAATCAAGGCGACTGGATCAATGCGTCTTGGAGCCGTCAAAGAAGCAATGTTACGTGGGGAGCACAAGACTTTCACGGGGTTCGCACAGTACTGTAGTGTGCGAGCATTGGGTGAAAATTCATGATCCCATTTACAGTCAAGTCGACGGGCATGGCGTACTTCTCGCACCGAAACGCTTGATTTTCGAATTTTTGCACGGGATTTTGACCAGCATTTTTAGCTGGCGCCCACCAATAAAATAAAATGGGAATGGAAAATAGCTGTTGTTTTTTTATCTTCGCGCGCTTTTCAAAACTGTGACAGACGGGGAAGGGAACCAGGTCCAAATTTATATTTCGCGCGCGTCCGGTAATTTACGATGCAGGAGCGGGTGTCCGCCCGCGCAATTTCGAGCGGGCAATTGATCAGCAGAAAGGAAAGGAAAGGGAAGGTGAATCCACTCAGCCGTCCTTTCAATATGGGGCCAGCGCGGATGAAAGCAGCGGCGACGAGGGCAGCGGCCAAGCCAGCGGCCAAGACAACGGCGCGCAGAAGGTCGCTAGTGATGTCGACCTCGGACCTGGCGGCATCGCGAGCGGTCACCTTCTCGTCGTTTGTGCGCCAACCCATGGCCGTGCGTGGTCAGCCACGCCCGGCGCCAGCGACACGTCCACGAACGACGCGAACGCGGCCAGCACCGGCTGCTGCGGCAATGGCAGCGGCAACGACCGCCACCCAAGCCAAGGCAACGGCGCCCACAGCTACAGGTACCGGTACAGGTACAGGCACGGCTCCTGCTACAGCAACAAAAGCGCCGCGGCCGGTGGTTTCTGTTCGGGCGACGAACTCGACGCGACCTGTTCGCGCCGTGGTCTTGCGTCGTGGGCGGAGTGCAACGGCCGCCAGCGCCAGCCAGGTGCAGACCACCAGGAACGGTGCAGGTAGCGATGGAACGAACGGCAGAGCCCCTGCCAGTCTGGAAGAACGCAAGGCCAAGGCCAAGATGAAGAAGATGCTGCGTGGGGTGTGTGCCGTGGTGGACGTGCGGGTCGGTGAAAGCGCGCAGATTGATTGCAGCGACGTGGTGGCGCGCAAGCTCAAGCAGATGGGCGCCACAGTCGTGACCCGGTACTCGCCGCGGCTGACGCACCTCGTGGTGAGCCATTTGACGCTCATGTGGAAGGACAAGATTGCGAAATGGCAAACATGGAGCCTTACGGGGCGCCCCAATGTGAAGCTGGAGATCGTGTCCCAGCTTTGGGTGAATGCCTGCTTTGTGAACCAGCAGCGCATGCCAGAAGGCTCGTTCTTCCCAGTGCACAAGGGCGAATCACTGGCGATCATGTCGACGACGGCGACGAAGCCCAAGGCGGGGAAAGCTAACAGCGCGGGTACCGACGCACCGCCTCAAGGCAAGGAAATGGGAACTCTGGTCTCAACGGTGGTTACGGTTACGGCGTCTACGACCACGGCGGCTACTGCACCTCCTACGACCAAGCTGCCAGCATCAACGTCAGTATCAGCTGAGCCCCTAACCAAGTCCAGAACATCTAAACTGCTAGCAAGGAAGAGACGGGCGCAGTCGATGGAACCGATGGCATCCGACACGATCGCAAAGTTGTTGGGCACAGAAGCAAAGCCGTTCGAGATGAAAGTACGACGATCACTGGATTGGGGTCGTCGCTGTAGTATTATGGGACTTGATTGTAGTGGGCAGCTTGGTGCTGCCCCTTGCCTTGCAGTCGTGTTGTCTGTGGCTGTGACTCACTCTGATGTTGATATGACTATTCTTTCTGCAGGAACTCGACACCAATACACAGCAAGGAGGAGTAAGCATGACAACAGAAGAGAAGTTACCGAAGTTGGATGCTGACGTAGTGTCACGTGTATCGACACGGCGCAATTCTGCCGCACTCGCCAAGAGAAGGCGCACGATTGCAACATTACCTCTTATTGAGTCGTCACAAGTTGCCGACAGTGAATCCAAACGCGATGATTGTGTGTCAGACAGCTGCTCGGATGATGAGACAACAAATGCGAGTTCCGTGACAAGTGTGACCACCAGCTCAAGCACGCAGCTGTCGGGTGTTCCAACTTCACAAATATCGGAGATACCTTTGAATGCATCGACATCGACGCAGAAGGAGCCTGCCGCCGAAACAGATGCTTCCGCTCCTACTGAGTCGACGATGACGGCAATGATGTCTACATCTAGCGATACGACTGTGGGGCCAGCCAATAACGATACGACAATGATGACTACAACTAGGGACACGACACTGGTGTCTTCAACTAGCGATACGACAGTGGTGCCTTCAAATAGCGATACAACAGTGGTGACAACACCGCCGGCTGCTGCTAAATCACCAAAGGCAGTGACGCAACATCCCCAGGAGAAAACACTGGAGACAGCGCCAACTGGAGCTGAATCAATTCTCACTGCAACGGCGACCAGTGAAGAATGGGCATGCTCTGACTCCCATAGTTTAAAATCGGCAACGAGAAGGACTTGCAAGGGGCGCGGAGGAACAGAAATTACCGCCAGTGCATTAGAGCCTGAAGCGGTTGTGTCGGCAACCCCCACCGACGAAAATGCCCAGGCGAACGAGGAACCTGCTGGCGACATGCCATCTCCGATGGCGGCAAAGGGGGACTGGGCATGTTCAATATGCAATTGTATAAACCCAAAATCGCAACGGTTATGTTCGGGGTGCAAGACTTCCAAGATCGCTGCGAAGAAATCCATAGTCGAGGCAACACCAACCAAAAAGATCTCTGCATACAAACCACCACCTCCGCCCACACCAACGAGACGACTAAGGGATACTCACCAGACGCCTCCTACACGATCAAGTGCCCCTCTAACACCAGCCAAGAAGATAGATGCAAACAAACTACCCGCCTCCACACCGACAAGACGAACCACGAACACAGCCCAGTCGAATCCAACTACGCCTCTTGTTGCTCCACAGCATCGACTGGCGGGCTCAATGGTAAAACCTACGCGCGGCCTTGACACGGTGCTACCAGGAAAATCTGCGGGGAAACGCCGTCGCTTGGCAAGTGTGTCGTCGACCTCAAACGAAGAAACGTCAGCACAGTCAAAGCATCTTGATTCGAGTGCTGAGAAGCGTGTGGCTACAGAGCTCGCGACTCCACAACGTCCGCTGAAGAAATCTCGAACTTCGCAAGCCGTATCCGGGTCTTCGTCTTCCTCGTCATTGGTACTACAGTTCTCGAAGTCGCCTCGGAAACAACGTGCTGTGATTGGTATCACGGGTGTGGATACCGAGACTCGTGGTGTCCTCGAATGCGCTGTTCACGCCATTGATGCGAACATGTCTGGTGACAACGGGTATCGAAAGGCGCGTGTAGTTAAAAGCGTCGACTATGCTGCAGGGATCACGCACTTGGTAGTTGGTGGAATTCCCAAGCGGACGATCAAAGTCTTGTTTGCTATTGCTCGTGGCGCATGGATCGTCTCGGAAGCGTGGGTGTTTTCATCATTGGAGCAAGAGCGATGGCTCCCGGAAGACGATTTTGAATTGGAGATGTTCTCGAACCGCATTGCTCGCCAACATCCGGAGCACCGTGCTATCTTCCGATCGATGAAGTTTTTTGTAGGCTCTAATGTTGAGCCGTCAAAAGAGGTGGTTATCTCTCTCATACAGAGCGCAGGTGGAGAGGTGCGTCACGACAGTAGACTGTGTTGCGTTGCCTGTCGCGGTTATTCGTCATCGATTCACAAACTTACCCACTTCTTGTTTTGTTTGCGTAGATTGTGAATCAGATTTCTGTCGCGAGTATATGCATTTGTGGAGATGGCTCCCTGTTTCGTCGTGCACAACGTGCTGATATTAGCGTGGTTCCTGCAAAGGTTAGTGCGTACTGCCCTGTGTGATTGCTACTTCAAAGTACTGCTCTTGGAAGGAGATGTCGTCTTGACAACTCGATGTTTTCATCATTGTGAAGTGGGTATTCGATAGCATTGCGGGGATGAAGCTAGAGGATGCCAGCAAGTATTTCGAATCTTCAACGATCGAGGAGTCGGTTGCAGCATAAATCCAGCAGGGGTCGACTACAAAATGACATGCTTGCGATGGATTCTCTATTGAGATGTGGCTCCTCTACGAAACGCGTGGGTGCGAATGGGTTTGGTATGGTATGGTATGGTATGGTATGTGGTTTAATTGGTATGAGATTGTGGTAAATATATGCTGAATGGTAATGTTGATGATCTTGGGGCTACTTCCCACAAGCGGATGCATGTGGGGAATGGGAATCGTCGAATGTGGAGTCATGTGGAGCCATTGGTAGCGATTCGCTACCAATGGCTCCACATTCGACGTTTTCCACATTTTTCAAGCGGCGACAAGATATGGGAATCAAAACAATAGAATCCAGCAGACGGATGTTAATACTTCTACACACGCTGAAGACGCGAGTGGCGCATGCGCGCATGCGGCCGTGATGATCCGCCAGCACCCCGGATTGTTCCACCTTGGGATCTGTTTTCTGTTCATTTCTTGGCGCCAAAGGGGGTACCGGTTCCTTGTGTGGTCCACGTATACCGCACTTTAGGAGGAAACTCAGCCGCACTTACTGAAAACCTACCTCACCTGGCTTTGCGGCAGAAACGTCAAGGAGGTCGACTGCGGCAGCTATCGCCGTCACCATCGCCATCGCCATCGCCGCTTGTTCCTTCTCGTGAATAACGTTGCGAAAAGGACTCGACTTCATAAATAATCCACGCAGTACTACCAAGCACGTAGCGGCTTCACCCCCACCCAGCCGCCCACAGAGCGCCAGTACTCGCGCCACGCACCCGCAGCCAACCTCCCCCAGTCATGAGCGACTCGGAACTCCCCACACCCGCGGTCATCGCAGAGCCGACGACGCCGACGACGCCGGCGGCAATCCCTGAGCTCGTCCCCGAGGCCACGCCGGCGCCACCAGCAGCGGTGCCCATGGCGCGCCAGGTA
>JAADWT010001073.1:0-11358 GCA_023336285.1 Pythium grandisporangium
ACCCCCCCCCCCTCCGCCCCAGTCAAAATGACCTTGGAGAAATGAAAAATTATGGAGCATCTCCATGGGGACTCAAGAGCCATCCACTACCCTCCAGCCAGGAAGATAAAATGCAAATTTGGTGCAAGTCCGATGCCATGGAGCGTTTGGTGGCCATATTGCATATACACAGCCAATAATGTGCTAGATGGGGGGTAAACGTACCAAAAAATGGCCCTGTTTGCGCGCTTAATTCACCACCGAAATCCCGTCACCGAGTAGCGTAGCGCGTACAGGCAGGTAGAAGAGATCAAGGGGAATACTTCTGTCACGGAGGTGCCGGGCTCAGAGACGACGCGGCCGCGAATATCCACCCGCACGAAGCCGTCTTGGTTGCCTTAGAGTGCCTGACACTTAATTAGTGTCAACTCTTCCAACACCTTCGTAACGAGAAACGGAGAATCGCGGGAGGAGTGATGGTCCCTCCTGGTCAGCCACAAAGCAATACTGCTTTGCAGAGGTTAACAGCAGTTAGTATCGGTGATTTAGCTCCGTGGCATTCCAACTTTTACGTTAGTTTATCGAGGCGAGTTTTGCTACACCCAATACCAGGATTGACAAAACCAGCCAAAAAGCAAAAATGACGAAAGCTTGGGCCGCCTTAAAATCTGCTTCACGCCTAATCTGCGAATTAGGCATGGTGTGGGCATTATGGAGCTTTCGATTTGGATTGCCAAAGCGAATTGATTCATATCTGCGTCAAATAATCGGACTGCTTCGCGTGGAAAATTGGGTCCAGCGTGATGTTAATCAGGCTCCCGAGAGTGTCGTTGTTTTTCTACTTTCAAGATACGTCGAAGCGGTTGTTGCAAACGCACATGGACGTCTTTCAGGTCCACCAGCGAATGCTTGTTATTATTGTGGCGGAATTCCCCGCACGAGGAATTCCATGCCTGTTTGAACGACGTCTTGTGGTTATGTCTGTAGATCGTCACTGCTATCAAGGCGTTGCCCCAGTAGGTCTTGACCCCGATCAACCTTCTCGAAGTCCTCCAGATATCCCTCTCCGCTATGGTATCTGACGAAAAACATGCAAATACACCACCTCGCCAACGCTACGATTTATTCTACAGTGTGGGTCGGGCTCTGTACATTGTAGTCGCTGGTGCTATGTGCTGTCAAAGAAAATGTGGAGGAACCCCAAGGATTTGGCTTCATTTCCATAGTGCAAATAGCCACGTGGCGAAGTTGTATACATACAGTATGCAAGCACAGTGATTCTTATTCGGCGTGAGGTTGCAGGCGAACGCCCAATTCCTTTCTCGAAAAGTTGCCCCATCCGTCGAAATCAGCAAACAGTCAAAACTTATCCAAGTCTACGCACTTCCTGGGTCCATGCCTACCTCCAGCATCTTCCTGCTTTCGGTTGTTTGCATTTTCACGCCTTAATTGCGGTATGACCAGCATTAGAACCTGATGAACTTGTGAGACTCGTTTTTTGCTAACGTTAGTATCATTCTATGTATGGACATATCCTCGAGCATATCCAAGCTTTCAATGCATGAAGGAAGGTCCATCATGCAATTTTTACCGCTATAGATACAAAGGCAGATGCAGTCAAGTATTCTGTCATTTTTTCCTGAAGAGATCTATTCTCAACTTGGGTGCTGCATCTAAGCTGGGCTATTCCGAATTGGCAATCCTTGTGACTTGTTCATGACGACGCCACCGTCTTGTCATAACGGCACACCTTTTGGATCGCGCTTGCGAAATCGCCTGGCAGCGCATAAATGCACTCTCGAGTGGCGCTAGCCATGGCCGTGGAGCAACTATTACCCACGTATGACTCGGGATACGCCGTGATCACGCCCACGGATGACGTCGAGCCCACCCGCACGGTGAGCTGGTAGTTACCATAGCTTGCTTGCCGTGACTGGCACGCATATGGCGAGTATGCACCGGTATCCTCGGTGGATTTTCCGGCGCGGGCGCTCAAACTGCTAAGTGGGTAGCGACCAACCGCGAGCATGTAGGTGCCGGCGCTGAGCTCTCGGATCATGTACGAATCCTGTGTGTTGAGCGATCCATCGCGCCGTCCGCGTCCGTAGAACCTCGTACTGTCATCGCCTTCGTCGTCGTTGTACGCGACCAATTGCAGTTCGCCACTGGATTGGCGTTTGTAGAGATAGATCTGTGAATCTATAAAGGCCGAGTCGCAGTCACCGTTCACGTCGGTGAACGTGACGTTGTCGGCCGTCTCGGCCGAGAGAATGTCAAACTCGACAAGTGCGGTGGGCGTCGAGATCTCGAGTGTGTACTGGTCCACGGTGACGTGGGTTGCTGACCGGTAGATGGTGCCACGCACGGATTCCGAGACAACCTTGATACGCTGGGCGTTGACTGGGCCAGTGCATACGAGAAGAGCACACCAAAGTAGACCGATAACAGGTGCCGTGTGTGGTAATGGCATGGTGCCTTTCTTGAGCGGCATTCCGGGCGCAGGTATATATTAGGCGACGAAACTGGAGTTGATGCTTTGCGGCCGAGGAAGTTGTCAAAATGAGAGCAGCCTTGGCTGGTCTAGCCGTTCGGCTGGCTGTGCAGCTCAAGGGCAGTGACCTCGCTAAATGATAGCGTCATCGCATGTTGGTGCATTAGAATGTTCGTGCGCACTTCCAGTTCTTGACTTTTTGGGATGCAGCTTGAAGCGTCGACAGACAAAATGCGATACAACATATTCTGGAAACAACGCTCGTAGTGGTGAAGGAGATAGATTATGGGAAAGGTTCAGCGCTACAACAAGAAGTATGGTGGCAAGCAAACCCGATCAACAAGTGCAATCCCACATTACACTTTTTTTTTTTTTCTTCAATTGAGCTAAAGAGTATTCCAACGCGAGATGCATGTGATTTACAGATAGGCTTCATGGGCCAGCCTGAGATGACGACCATAAACATCTGAGCACACTGTGCGATGCACCCATCCGCTGATCGCTACCTATCATAACCATCCATGCTCGCCCCGCGATCGCGTAACGCGCATGGCAGCAGCCCGACTTAGTTGCCCAGCAAATCATAATCATCGAGCTTGTCGTTGTACTTCATGATGGTGCGCTTGATCTTGGAGCTGTCGACCCACGTCACAAAGTCCTCCATAGAGCGGTTCACCAGGAACGCTGGGTCCGTCACGGCGCTGGGACCCACACGCACGTGGCCCTGTTCAACAAACGTGGTCGCCTCCTTGATGGTCTCTGCCATCTTGACACGAACCATGACCACGGGCAGGCGACGGCGGCAGAATGACGACACGTTGACCTCCTCCGCCTTCATCAGGCTCTTCTTGGTCTGAATCAGACCCATGTTGTATAGCTTTTCCAAGAGTGACTCGGTCGTCTTGATCCGGAACGGATCATTCGCGGGGCGCTTCTTGAGACGTGCCACGACCTTGGAGACATGACCCACGAGGCGGTTGTACTTGTGGTATTCCTCTCGGTTTGGAATGCGATACCGCCGAATCACCTTGATCTCGTGCAGGTTGTTCTCGCGCCGCCAGTCGAGCAAGTCGACTTTCTTGAGAAGCTTTTGTTCATGGTATTTCAATTGACGCATGCTGTCGGCTTCTCACAACGTTCTGCGTCACACCAGAGCACGAACGCACATACACATACACACCAATGTACACAAGGAGCATGTCAGCGTGGATTTCCATCAAGACAGCAGGCAGCCGCCACCCTCAGAAGCCAGCTGCCATGAGCAGAGGCCCCAGCCATGCCAGGCCATGCCATTGCTTACCTTGCAATTCGCTGTGGTGGCAAGATGGACGCCGTTTGGCGCATTTTGGTTTTGGTTGGTGGCTTTTTTCAAGGGGTGTACCGTACCTCACTCTTATCTAGCAACGCCTTGGCCCACAGTGAACGACCGGGTACCCCCTTATCTGGAAATTCTACCTGTATTCGGGATTCTGTCGACCTTTCTTACGAGGGACGGCTGCCCCACCAGTAAAACCCACAGACACGAGACACGGGAGCAGCCAACCGCTCCGAGCCAACGAAACTTGGGCGCGCCACCCGCTGGAGGAGCGCAGTATTCGAAGCATTGGGGCGGACACTCCCCACACGGTTGTAGCAATCGCATCAACCGACCAGAGCTACGAGCGCCATTCGAGTCGAGTCGCCCCCCTACGAGTCGCCTCGCCTCGCCTCGCCTTCCTCGCCCACGATGACGGCCGCCGAGATGGAGAAGAAGTCCAAGAAGAAGAAGCGTAAGCAGTCCGTGGACGAAGGCAGCAGCGCGCTTGTGCCCGCGGCGGCGGGCAATGACTTTTTGGCGCCGGAATCCTCCACGCCCAAGCTCGACGCGTCCAAGTGGCCGCTCCTGCTCAAGAACTACCACCTACTGAACGTGCGCACGGGCCACTACACGCCCATCCCGTCCAGCACGTCTCCGTTGCGCCGCAACCTGCACGACTATGTGCGCTACGGTGTGATCAACCTGGACAAGCCGGCCAACCCGTCGTCGCATGAAGTCGTGGCGTGGATTCGCCGCATCCTCCGCGTGGACAAGACGGGCCACTCGGG
Organism: Pythium grandisporangium; assembly: GCA_023336285.1. Classification (NCBI taxonomy): domain Eukaryota; phylum Oomycota; class Peronosporomycetes; order Pythiales; family Pythiaceae; genus Pythium; species Pythium grandisporangium. The sequence continues at coordinate 4,556 of JAADWT010001073.1, forward strand.
CACGCTGGACCCCAAGGTGACGGGCTGTCTGATCGTGTGCATTGACCGCGCCACTCGCCTCGTCAAGGCGCAGCAGGGCGCCGGTAAAGAGTACGTGGCCATCGTGCGCCTGCACAGCGCGATCGAGAGCCAGGCCAAGATTGCGCGCGGCATCGAGATGCTCACGGGTGCGCTCTTCCAGCGACCACCGCTCATCTCGGCCGTTAAGCGTCAGCTGCGTATTCGTACCATTTACGAGAGCAAGCTGATCGAGTATGACCAGGACCGTAACCTCGGTGTGTTCTGGGTGAGCTGTGAGGCTGGCACGTATATCCGTACGCTCTGTGTGCATTTGGGCCTTGTGCTGGGGGTTGGTGGGCACATGCAGGAGCTGCGTCGTGTGCGCTCTGGTGTGCTCAGTGAGCAGGACGCCATGGTGAGCATGCACGACGTGCTGGACGCGCAGTACCAGTACGACACGTACAAGGATGAGTCGTACCTGCGCCGTATTGTGCGCCCGTTGGAGGTATTGCTCACCACGTACAAGCGTATCGTGGTCAAGGATACGTCTGTGAATGCGATCTGCTATGGTGCCAAGTTTATGATCCCCGGTCTGCTGCGGTTCGCGGACGATATTGATATCGGTGAGGAAGTGGTGCTCATGACCACCAAGGGCGAGGCCATCGCCGTCGGCATTGCTCAGATGACGACGGCCGTCATGGCCACGTGCGACCACGGCGTCGTGGCCAAGATCAAGCGCGTCATCATGGAGCGCGACACGTACCCGCGCCGCTGGGGGTTGGGCCCCATGGCGCAGAAGGTCAAGGGCCTGGCCAAGGAGGGCAAGATTGGCAAGTTTGGCAAGGTCAACGCCAGCACGCCAGACGAGGTATCCAAGCTCTACAGCAAGAACGGCACGGAGAGTAAGACCAAGACGCCTTTGATTGAGGAAGTGCCCGCTACCGTGGCCTCGGACGACGAGGATGAGTCGGCGCGCAAGAAGCAGAAGAAGGAGAAGAAGGACAAGAAGGAAAAGAAGGACAAGAAGAAGAAGCGTGACGTGGAAGAGGCCGAAGTGGGCGTTTCGGGCGAATCTCCCGAGAAGAAGAAGTCCAAGAAGAAGAAGTCCAAGAAGTCCAAGGGCGAGAGTGACTCGGAATAAGTGGTCGATGGGCTATAATGGCGCCGTGGGTAACTCGAGGAAGGTGGTGGACCGTTCGCTTCCATTGCTTCGGATTTGACTTCTTTTTTTCCCTCTTCCTCTCTCTTCATCGGCATGCCGACAAACAATAGGATTCGGTAGGAGCAGCGTGGTGAGGGAGACGCACAGAAGAAAGAGCCATATCAGCGACCAGCAGCAGCAACAGGAGGTAGCGATGCAGTCGTTTGTGCGAATCGACGGCGACCTACTTCTTGGGTGCACCGTGGCATCCTTGCTTCAGCTCGCGTGTCATGTTTAGCTTCTTTTGATTTCTGTATATATACACTCTTGGTTTAAAATTTGGATTGTGTGTTGTTTCAATTGACCGAGTATGTCAAGCCTGTGCGTGGTTCAAAAACATCTTCGCGTCATTCTGACAGGGAACAGCGAAGAAAGCAATGCAGCAATGCTGCATATGGTAGCTTTCTTGCACTACCCCAGCATCTAGATGTGAGGAGCAGTCATGGTATGAGTAATACGGATCGTATCCTCCACGTTAAACGCGGTAAATAAATGTGGAGATTTGGTAGTGGTGCTGGTGGTGATGGGTGTGTGATATTCTGTGTTCTGTCACGGGCGTTGGTTGACCGCTGCCCTCCCTTCTCCCTCCTACAATCTATTCCCCTCCTTGCTCATCAGGAGTGCCCCTCTCTATTCCTCGTCCATGTCGTCAAAGTCGTCATCGTCATCGTCGTCGTCGTTGCCCTCGTCGTTCTCGGCCTGGGCCGTGAGCTTGGCGATCTCCTCTTCCTCCATGGCTCGCCACTGGTCCGGTGTTGGCTCCGGGTATCGGGACAGGAACGGTAGCAGAGCCATCTGACGAGACACCTTGACTGCACGCGCCAGCTGACGCTGCTGCTTGGCCGTCAGTCCCGTGAAGCGGCGCGGACGAATGCGGCCCGTCGGCGAGATAAACAGACGAAGTAGCTCCACATCCTATACAACCACACCAACACCCATGCCAATGGTTCCGATACAACGTTCAGTTCTCGTGACACCTCTCAAACACCATCAACGAATGCAATTTTGAGATCAACTCAGACAACTACTAAAATACGTACCAGAGCGAGTTCCACGACATCGGGGTGGTTGGCGCGCACAAAGTACTTCCACGGCTTCTCCGCACGGCGGCCCATGGGCGATCGCTGCTGACGGGGCGCCATCCAGTTGAGCATCTCGGGCGAGTACGCCATACCCTGCTTCCAGTCCGCAAAGGGATCCGCGCCGGTGTTCTCGCCGCCCTCACCCACCTCGCCCTCACCGCCCATACTCAGCGACGAGTCATATCCAGGCATTTCCTAGACCGATTCCCAGATAGACAAAACCAAGCCACATATCAGGCGAGGTGAGACCACGGCATCCCTACACTTTTGCCAGACAAAAAAGAAACCAACGAGCCAGTCTGCACAAGCCACGTACGATGTAGAGACGGTCGTCTTCCACTTCGTCCACGTCCTCGAGGTCAAGGTTGGCCAGGTCCTTCTCGTATTTGCTGGCCCACTCAGCGTCGGAGAGTTCGTCGTCGTCGTCATCGTCATCATCACCATCGCTGCCTTCAAACTCGTCGACGTCGCTGTCGCTCGACAGCAGCTCCTCCAGCTGTCGGAACTCATCGTTGTCGTCCTCGTCGCCATCGCCGCTGCCATCCTCAAGACGAGCGTTCTCCAGCGCATCCAAGAGTTCAGGATCCAGTTCGTCGTCGGTAGTCTCATCCAGTTCCTGGCTAAGGAACTGCACTTCCGCTGGCACCTCCGTGATGTCCTCATCTTCCGCCGCCTTGAACTTATCGCTCAGAGTCTTCTTTTTCAGAACTGCCATATCCACCCACACGAACGTCAGCCATCACTTGCCTCTGCCCTCCTCGCCTAGTCAATAAGCCTACGTCCATCCAAGCAGCTACATTCTCTCGCTCTTCAAAACGCACCTTTATCCTTGTTGTTCTTGGATGAGAAGCACCGCACGCCATGGAGCTCCCGCTCCAGGCACTGCAGCGCACGCACATTCTGCACACCAGTCTGCAGCACGACGCGCTGCGTGGTGTTGCCGTACGCAGTCTGACGGCGCACAGCTAATGCAGCGGCATTGCACCCCACATACATACCCACAGACAAACAGATCGCCAACCAGCCACCAGCCACCCACACCGCCCGCGTTAGAACCCCCTTCCAATCAATCACCTCTCCACATACAACACGGGATAGCACGCTATCGATTGCCGTCTGCTCCTACAGCCAGGCCATGCTACGCACCGGCAAGGGCAGGACGCAGCCATACGCGGACCATGGTGTCGTCGGTCAACGCTTTTGCTTGGTCAATCGCACCTCACACCTCACACCACCAGCAAACCTCCACCTCGCGTTTGCCTGCTTTGCCTTGGCCCAGCCACTCGTGTCCCCAGCCCAACCTTGCCGCGTGGGGCACACCCGATCTCCCGAATTGGGATCCTGAAACAAGGGACAAGCCCCAAAAAGTGGCCCACACCACTTGGATATATAAACGTTAAATGTTAGAAATTCTTTATCCGGATACCCTTCGATTAATCAGCGGGTTTGGGTCGGTCTGATTTCTTTTTCGTTTGTTTTGTGTTTTTGTGTGGGGGGGAGGGGTTGTTTTTGGAATTTGGATTGTTTTGTGTTTGTTTTGCTAAAACCCAAACTATACAAAATGCAACACTGGGTCACTCACGGAGAAGACTGACTGTACCTTTAACACTAACCTACGTCGAGCATGGCATAACCCACGCCCCGCTTTCTCGTGTCTCCTTTGGCTTGCCCTTTCACTCGCTCAAGCAGCGCCTATTCGCAAGGCAACGCAGTCCTGCACCCGCGGTCTGATCCACTCTTCTTGTTTTCGTTCGTTCGCTCTTTCATCATCGACTGTCGCAATCTGCAGCAGACACTCGCTGACGCTCGCTATGGCGTATTGCAGCGCAACCAACAGCAGCATCCTTAATTGGCGACGCCAAGGTTCGATGCCGCCAACATCTCTATCTTCTGCCACTTTTCCTTCTCTCGTTCCTTCTTTTCCGCCTGGGCCTGTTCCTTCGATGCATATTCCTTTGCGCATTGATCGTACAGGGTCATGTCGTAGTCCATGTACAATTTCAACACATTCTGCAGTAGAACAAAACAAAAACGTTTGGTATGTCAGCAAACCCAGTCTAAAACCCAGCAAACCATTAAACACACAGCACTATCCGATCATACCTGAGCGAGACCCTCCACCGTGGTATTCCAATGGCCCATCGAATTTTTGTGCAGTGGACCGTAGATTACTGGCAGAATAAGGTGCGCGTGCTGCTTACTCAGGCATCCATTGTTGACAAGATGCTCGTTGTTCCACAAAAACAGCGTCCGTTCCGAGACCTGGAAATGCTGACTGCCCAACCACTTCGCCAAAGCTTGGAAAAGAGACTTGTGAACTTGCTGCAACTGCTCCGTCCCCATAAGCTCCAAAATCTCCTCCAGCTCGTTCAAGAAGATCACTTGCTTGGATGAGCACGACCATGGCCAGTATCGAATAATTCCCTGAATGATGGGAACGGCGGAATCGGGGTCTTTCTCCACATATTGCGTGATGCAATACGAGAGTTGCTGATGGTACATCGATACGCACTTCGGCTTGTGCAACGGTACCAACGCACGCGCCAGGAACTGCAGATGCTCAGCCTTCAGCGGTACAGCAAAGCCATTAATGATACTGCCCAGAATCTCTAACAGCTCGCCGATGCCATTGTGACGCTCAGTCTCGTAGACGAAACGGTAGAACACGTTGCTGATCGCTTTTCGGATGAATGAGCGGTGCGACATGAACTTTCCGTAGATGCGGTGCAAAATTGTCTTCAGGTAGTCACGTTCACGAGGGTCTTCACTATCAAACAGGTCAATGACAGCGAGACAAAATTTTTGGTCCACGAATTTCTTCGCAACCTACAATAATCGAAATGATGGCATGCGCGCACAAATTTAAAAGCGTCAGACCTGCAATACCCCGTTTGATGAATATTACAATTGGATAAATCTAATCGTACCTTTGCGTTCACTTCTCCCGACACGATGAAACGGAGGAAGAATTCGTACACGACTTGCAAATGCGGCCACGACGCTTCCAGCACGGGTTCATCTTCCTCAGGATCAAAATCCTCCGTTTGTGGTGGCAGAGCGCGGCATATGTTGACCGACTAGAGTTTCATTCGTTAACAGACCAAACGAAGCTTGATTAGCAACCTTCTCTTCCTCCAAATGGAAAGAAACTATTCAACATCTGGTCACAGAGGTGAACGTACCACCATGTTCATAATGTCGGGCATCAGTGCCTCCGTGAAAATCTTCTGTCCACCCGGGTTGTTGACATAGTCCACAAGCTCCAGCAAGGTCTGGCGCTTGAGGTCCTTGCCCCTGTACGTCGACCCAAAGCAACATCGGTCAGTCACCACACGTATTCTGCTCTACAACCATGATACGGGAGGAAATCCTATCAAATAAGCACTGACCGCTTATCAGACGTCGGGTCATCAAAATTGAAGATGACCGAGCACAGCTCCAGCTTTTGCTGAAACAGAGCCTGTTATCGATTTAACAAATTAAAAAAAAACACACGCACACACACACAATGAGAGTTTAGAGACCATACGTGGAACACGGATGTCATGGCACCGACAGAGGCGTGCCATACCTCGCGTCTCTGCAAAGCAGTATCCTTGAGGTGAGGCAGGTCTTTCAATGCCTGAACCTTCTGGTTGCGCGCCATAAACGACCGACGGCGTTCCCGTTTCGGTAGTGAAACGTCCGATCGCGCCACCTCCCCGACGGGTGACGACGCCCCACCCACTCCCGTCTTGCCCCCTTCGGAATCCGCACGCTCGGGCGACATGCCTACCACTGGTTCACCGTTGTTGCTCAGCTTTCGTTTCACCGTTTGCAACATTCCCTTCATATCTTTAACGCTTACGCGTTGGTTGTCAGTCAAGGTCACGACCCCCCAGCGAGTTCACCAAGACACCCAAACACACCACAGTGTACACCTAGCGTCAACCGGCCCACATCCACACAAGTCGAGCCACACGAGTCAGCACCACACCAGAAGCACACCAAACAAACGCTGCCGACGTCAAAAGTAGATAGGAGAGGATAGAGGAGGACCAGGAGGAGGAGGAGGAGGGGGAGGGGGGAAGAAGGGAGGAGGGGTCAGCGTACACCCGCTTCCTCTTCCTCCCTCCTCCCTCCCTCTTCTCCCCAACCAGTCACTCACTCATTCACACTGCAGCCGTTGACTATACGCACCAGTGGTCGTTGATGGTCCCCCTCGTCCTCCGTTCAGCCCTTCAGTGGCGTGTGCCTATCTCTCGCTTGCTCTTCCTTCTTGCTTCTACGCGCTGCCGACGCTCGATACAGCCACAAGCGAAAAGAACCCGCTCGCTCACTCGCTCGCTTGTTAGGCCTCCCCCCTGCTCCGCTTCAGGCGCGACGTGTGCTATGTGCGCTTCTATACTAAGTATGGGCGGCACTCTGCGCTGTGTTGCTGTCGCTCAGTCGCCTGCCTGCCTCGCACTTGCTTTTTGTGTGGTGGGTTTATTTCGCATTGTTTTGTTTGATTTCTTTTTCCTCTTGGAGGAAGGGAAGAG